>CM075875.1:1097500-1150898 GCA_038021265.1 Cyprinella venusta | reverse complement strand
TGCCACGAGACTTCGACCAGCGCGCAAAAATGGAGGCTCTAGACCCTTCCAGAGCCGAGATATCGGATGTCAAAGTTTTGACCTGAAAAAAAAACATAAGGGGTAACACTGTCGTTTTTGGCCGAAATTTTGACCCCCTCCGATCTTCTTGAAACTCTGGATTCTGACAGAGGGCCACGAGACTTCGACCAGCGCGCAAAAATGGAGGCTCTAGACCCTTCCAGAGCCGAGATATCGGATGTCAAAGTTTTGACCTGAAAAAAAAACATAAGGGGTAACACTGTCGTTTTTGGCCGAAATTTTGACCCCCTCCGATCTTCTTGAAACTCTGGATTCTGACAGAGGGCCACGAGACTTCGACCAGCGCGCAAAAATGGAGGCTCTAGACCCTTCCAGAGCCGAGATATCGGATGTCAAAGTTTTGACCTGAAAAAAAAACATAAGGGGTAACACTGTCGTTTTTGGCCAAAATTTTGACCCCCTCCGATCTTCTTGAAACTCTGGATTCTGACAGAGGGCCACGAGACTTCGACCAGCGCGCAAAAATGGAGGCTCTAGACCCTTCCAGAGCCGAGATATCGGATGTCAAAGTTTTGACCTGAAAAAAAAACATAAGGGGTAACACTGTCGTTTTTGGCCAAAATTTTGACCCCCTCCGATCTTCTTGAAACTCTGGATTCTGACAGAGGGCCACGAGACTTCGACCAGCGCGCAAAAATGGAGGCTCTAGACCCTTCCAGAGCCGAGATATCGGATGTCAAAGTTTTGACCTGAAAAAAAAACATAAGGGGTAACACTGTCGTTTTTGGCCGAAATTTTGACCCCCTCCGATCTTCTTGAAACTCTGGATTCTGACAGAGGGCCACGAGACTTCGACCAGCGCGCAAAAATGGAGGCTCTAGACCCTTCCAGAGCCGAGATATCGGATGTCAAAGTTTTGACCTGAAAAAAAAACATAAGGGGTAACACTGTCGTTTTTGGCCGAAATTTTGACCCCCTCCGATCTTCTTGAAACTCTGGATTCTGACAGAGGGCCACGAGACTTCGACCAGCGCGCAAAAATGGAGGCTCTAGACCCTTCCAGAGCCGAGATATCGGATGTCAAAGTTTTGACCTGAAAAAAAAACATAAGGGGTAACACTGTCGTTTTTGGCCGAAATTTTGACCCCCTCCGATCTTCTTGAAACTCTGGATTCTGACAGAGGGCCACGAGACTTCGACCAGCGCGCAAAAATGGAGGCTCTAGACCCTTCCAGAGCCGAGATATCGGATGTCAAAGTTTTGACCTGAAAAAAAAACATAAGGGGTAACACTGTCGTTTTTGGCCGAAATTTTGACCCCCTCCGATCTTCTTGAAACTCTGGATTCTGACAGAGGGCCACGAGACTTCGACCAGCGCGCAAAAATGGAGGCTCTAGACCCTTCCAGAGCCGAGATATCGGATGTCAAAGTTTTGACCCGAAAAAAAAACATAAGGGGTAACACTGTCGTTTTTGGCCGAAATTTTGACCCCCTCCGATCTTCTTGAAACTCTGGATTCTGACAGAGGGCCACGAGACTTCGACCAGCGCGCAAAAATAGAGGCTCTAGACCCTTCCAGAGCCGAGATATCGGATGTCAAAGTTTTGACCTGAAAAAAAAACATAAGGGGTAACACTGTCGTTTTTGGCCGAAATTTTGACCCCCTCCGATCTTCTTGAAACTCTGGATTCTGACAGAGGGCCACGAGACTTCGACCAGCGCGCAAAAATGGAGGCTCTAGACCCTTCCAGAGCCGAGATATCGGATGTCAAAGTTTTGACCTGAAAAAAAAACATAAGGGGTAACACTGTCGTTTTTGGCCGAAATTTTGACCCCCTCCGATCTTCTTGAAACTCTGGATTCTGACAGAGGGCCACGAGACTTCGACCAGCGCGCAAAAATGGAGGCTCTAGACCCTTCCAGAGCCGAGATATCGGATGTCAAAGTTTTGACCTGAAAAAAAAACATAAGGGGTAACACTGTCGTTTTTGGCCGAAATTTTGACCCCCTCCGATCTTCTTGAAACTCTGGATTCTGACAGAGGGCCATCGCAAAAATGGAGGCTCTAGACCCTTCCAGAGCCGAGATATCGGATGTCAAAGTTTTGACCTGAAAAAAAAAACATAAGGGGTAACACTGTCGTTTTGGCCGAAATTTTGACCCCCCTCCGATCTTCTTGAAACTCTGGATTCTGACAGAGGGCCACGAGACTTCGACCAGCGCGCAAAAATGGAGGCTCTAGACCCTTCCAGAGCCGAGATATCGGATGTCAAAGTTTTGACCTGAAAAAAAAAAACATAAGGGGTAACACTGTCGTTTTTGGCCGAAATTTTGACCCCCTCCGATCTTCTTGAAACTCTGGATTCTGACAGAGGGCCACGAGACTTCGACCAGCGCGCAAAAATAGGAGGCTCTAGACCCTTCCAGAGCCGAGATATCGGATGTCAAAGTTTTGACCTGAAAAAAAAAAACATAAGGGGTAACACTGTCGTTTTTGGCCGAAATTTTGACACCCCTCCGATCTTCTTGAAACTCTGGATTCTGACAGAGGGCCACGAGACTTCGACCAGCGCGCAAAAATGGAGGCTCTAGACCCTTCCAGAGCCGAGATATCGGATGTCAAAGTTTTGACCTGAAAAAAAAAACATAAGGGGTAACACTGTCGTTTTTGGCCGAAATTTTGACCCCCTCCGATCTTCTTGAAACTCTGGATTCTGACAGAGGGCCACGAGACTTCGACCAGCGCGCAAAAATGGAGGCTCTAGACCCTTCCAGAGCCGAGATATCGGATGTCAAAGTTTTGACCTGAAAAAAAAACATAAGGGGTAACACTGTCGTTTTGGCCGAAATTTTGACCCCCTCCGATCTTCTTGAAACTCTGGATTCTGACAGAGGGCCACGAGACTTCGACCAGCGCGCAAAAATGGAGGCTCTAGACCCTTCCAGAGCCGAGATATCGGATGTCAAAGTTTTGACCTGAAAAAAAAACATAAGGGGTAACACTGTCGTTTTTGGCCGAAATTTTGACCCCCTCCGATCTTCTTGAAACTCTGGATTCTGACAGAGGGCCACGAGACTTCGACCAGCGCGCAAAAATGGAGGCTCTAGACCCTTCCAGAGCCGAGATATCGGATGTCAAAGTTTTGACCTGAAAAAAAAAACATAAGGGGTAACACTGTCGTTTTTGGCCGAAATTTTGACCCCCTCCGATCTTCTTGAAACTCTGGATTCTGACAGAGGGCCACGAGACTTCGACCAGCGCGCAAAAATGGAGGCTCTAGACCCTTCCAGAGCCGAGATATCGGATGTCAAAGTTTTGACCTGAAAAAAAAACATAAGGGGTAACACTGTCGTTTTTGGCCGAAATTTTGACCCCCTCCGATCTTCTTGAAACTCTGGATTCTGACAGAGGGCCACGAGACTTCGACCAGCGCGCAAAAATGGAGGCTCTAGACCCTTCCAGAGCCGAGATATCGGATGTCAAAGTTTTGACCTGAAAAAAAAACATAAGGGGTAACACTGTCGTTTTTGGCCGAAATTTTGACCCCCTCCGATCTTCTTGAAACTCTGGATTCTGACAGAGGGCCACGAGACTTCGACCAGCGCGCAAAAATGGAGGCTCTAGACCCTTCCAGAGCCGAGATATCGGATGTCAAAGTTTTGACCTGAAAAAAAAACATAAGGGGTAACACTGTCGTTTTTGGCCGAAATTTTGACCCCCTCCGATCTTCTTGAAACTCTGGATTCTGACAGAGGGCCACGAGACTTCGACCAGCGCGCAAAAATGGAGGCTCTAGACCCTTCCAGAGCCGAGATATCGGATGTCAAAGTTTTGACCCTGAAAAAAAAACATAAGGGGTAACACTGTCGTTTTTGGCCGAAATTTTGACCCCCTCCGATCTTCTTGAAACTCTGGATTCTGACAGAGGGCCACGAGACTTCGACCAGCGCGCAAAAATAGGAGGCTCTAGACCCTTCCAGAGCCGAGATATCGGATGTCAAAGTTTTGACCTGAAAAAAAAACATAAGGGGTAACACTGTCGTTTTTGGCCGAAATTTTGACCCCCTCCGATCTTCTTGAAACTCTGGATTCTGACAGAGGGCCACGAGACTTCGACCAGCGCGCAAAAATGGAGGCTCTAGACCCTTCCAGAGCCGAGATATCGGATGTCAAAGTTTTGACCTGAAAAAAAAACATAAGGGGTAACACTGTCGTTTTTGGCCGAAATTTTGACCCCCTCCGATCTTCTTGAAACTCTGGATTCTGACAGAGGGCCACGAGACTTCGACCAGCGCGCAAAAATGGAGGCTCTAGACCCTTCCAGAGCCGAGATATCGGATGTCAAAGTTTTGACCTGAAAAAAAAACATAAGGGGTAACACTGTCGTTTTTGGCCGAAATTTTGACCCCCTCCGATCTTCTTGAAACTCTGGATTCTGACAGAGGGCCACGAGACTTCGACCAGCGCGCAAAAATGGAGGCTCTAGACCCTTCCAGAGCCGAGATATCGGATGTCAAAGTTTTGACCTGAAAAAAAAACATAAGGGGTAACACTGTCGTTTTTGGCCGAAATTTTGACCCCCTCCGATCTTCTTGAAACTCTGGATTCTGACAGAGGGCCACGAGACTTCGACCAGCGCGCAAAAATGGAGGCTCTAGACCCTTCCAGAGCCGAGATATCGGATGTCAAAGTTTTGACCTGAAAAAAAAACATAAGGGGTAACACTGTCGTTTTTGGCCGAAATTTTGACCCCCTCCGATCTTCTTGAAACTCTGGATTCTGACAGAGGGCCACGAGACTTCGACCAGCGCGCAAAAATGGAGGCTCTAGACCCTTCCAGAGCCGAGATATCGGATGTCAAAGTTTTGACCTGAAAAAAAAACATAAGGGGTAACACTGTCGTTTTTGGCCGAAATTTTGACCCCCTCCGATCTTCTTGAAACTCTGGATTCTGACAGAGGGCCACGAGACTTCGACCAGCGCGCAAAAATGGAGGCTCTAGACCCTTCCAGAGCCGAGATATCGGATGTCAAAGTTTTGACCTGAAAAAAAAACATAAGGGGTAACACTGTCGTTTTTGGCCGAAATTTTGACCCCCTCCGATCTTCTTGAAACTCTGGATTCTGACAGAGGGCCACGAGACTTCGACCAGCGCGCAAAAATGGAGGCTCTAGACCCTTCCAGAGCCGAGATATCGGATGTCAAAGTTTTGACCTGAAAAAAAAACATAAGGGGTAACACTGTCGTTTTTGGCCGAAATTTTGACCCCCTCCGATCTTCTTGAAACTCTGGATTCTGACAGAGGGCCACGAGACTTCGACCAGCGCGCAAAAATGGAGGCTCTAGACCCTTCCAGAGCCGAGATATCGGATGTCAAAGTTTTGACCTGAAAAAAAAACATAAGGGGTAACACTGTCGTTTTTGGCCGAAATTTTGACCCCCTCCGATCTTCTTGAAACTCTGGATTCTGACAGAGGGCCACGAGACTTCGACCAGCGCGCAAAAATGGAGGCTCTAGACCCTTCCAGAGCCGAGATATCGGATGTCAAAGTTTTGACCTGAAAAAAAAACATAAGGGGTAACACTGTCGTTTTTGGCCGAAATTTTGACCCCCTCCGATCTTCTTGAAACTCTGGATTCTGACAGAGGGCCACGAGACTTCGACCAGCGCGCAAAAATGGAGGCTCTAGACCCTTCCAGAGCCGAGATATCGGATGTCAAAGTTTTGACCTGAAAAAAAAACATAAGGGGTAACACTGTCGTTTTTGGCCGAAATTTTGACCCCCTCCGATCTTCTTGAAACTCTGGATTCTGACAGAGGGCCACGAGACTTCGACCAGCGCGCAAAAATGGAGGCTCTAGACCCTTCCAGAGCCGAGATATCGGATGTCAAAGTTTTGACCTGAAAAAAAAACATAAGGGGTAACACTGTCGTTTTTGGCCAAAATTTTGACCCCCTCCGATCTTCTTGAAACTCTGGATTCTGACAGAGGGCCACGAGACTTCGACCAGCGCGCAAAAATGGAGGCTCTAGACCCTTCCAGAGCCGAGATATCGGATGTCAAAGTTTTGACCTGAAAAAAAAACATAAGGGGTAACACTGTCGTTTTTGGCCGAAATTTTGACCCCCTCCGATCTTCTTGAAACTCTGGATTCTGACAGAGGGCCACGAGACTTCGACCAGCGCGCAAAAATGGAGGCTCTAGACCCTTCCAGAGCCGAGATATCGGATGTCAAAGTTTTGACCTGAAAAAAAAACATAAGGGGTAACACTGTCGTTTTTGGCCGAAATTTTGACCCCCTCCGATCTTCTTGAAACTCTGGATTCTGACAGAGGGCCACGAGACTTCGACCAGCGCGCAAAAATGGAGGCTCTAGACCCTTCCAGAGCCGAGATATCGGATGTCAAAGTTTTGACCTGAAAAAAAAACATAAGGGGTAACACTGTCGTTTTTGGCCGAAATTTTGACCCCCTCCGATCTTCTTGAAACTCTGGATTCTGACAGAGGGCCACGAGACTTCGACCAGCGCGCAAAAATGGAGGCTCTAGACCCTTCCAGAGCCGAGATATCGGATGTCAAAGTTTTGACCTGAAAAAAAAACATAAGGGGTAACACTGTCGTTTTTGGCCGAAAATTTTGACCCCCTCCGATCTTCTTGAAACTCTGGATTCTGACAGAGGGCCACGAGACTTCGACCAGCGCGCAAAAATGGAGGCTCTAGACCCTTCCAGAGCCGAGATATCGGATGTCAAAGTTTTGACCTGAAAAAAAAAACATAAGGGGTAACACTGTCGTTTTTGGCCGAAATTTTGACCCCCTCCGATCTTCTTGAAACTCTGGATTCTGACAGAGGGCCACGAGACTTCGACCAGCGCGCAAAAATGGAGGCTCTAGACCCTTCCAGAGCCGAGATATCGGATGTCAAAGTTTTGACCTGAAAAAAAAACATAAGGGGTAACACTGTCGTTTTTGGCCGAAATTTTGACCCCCTCCGATCTTCTTGAAACTCTGGATTCTGACAGAGGGCCACGAGACTTCGACCAGCGCGCAAAAATGGAGGCTCTAGACCCTTCCAGAGCCGAGATATCGGATGTCAAAGTTTTGACCTGAAAAAAAAACATAAGGGGTAACACTGTCGTTTTTGGCCGAAATTTTGACCCCCTCCGATCTTCTTGAAACTCTGGATTCTGACAGAGGGCCACGAGACTTCGACCAGCGCGCAAAAATGGAGGCTCTAGACCCTTCCAGAGCCGAGATATCGGATGTCAAAGTTTTGACCTGAAAAAAAAACATAAGGGGTAACACTGTCGTTTTTGGCCGAAATTTTGACCCCCTCCGATCTTCTTGAAACTCTGGATTCTGACAGAGGGCCACGAGACTTCGACCAGCGCGCAAAAATGGAGGCTCTAGACCCTTCCAGAGCCGAGATATCGGATGTCAAAGTTTTGACCTGAAAAAAAAACATAAGGGGTAACACTGTCGTTTTTGGCCGAAATTTTGACCCCCTCCGATCTTCTTGAAACTCTGGATTCTGACAGAGGGCCACGAGACTTCGACCAGCGCGCAAAAATGGAGGCTCTAGACCCTTCCAGAGCCGAGATATCGGATGTCAAAGTTTTGACCTGAAAAAAAAACATAAGGGGTAACACTGTCGTTTTTGGCCGAAATTTTGACCCCCTCCGATCTTCTTGAAACTCTGGATTCTGACAGAGGGCCACGAGACTTCGACCAGCGCGCAAAAATGGAGGCTCTAGACCCTTCCAGAGCCGAGATATCGGATGTCAAAGTTTTGACCTGAAAAAAAAACATAAGGGGTAACACTGTCGTTTTTGGCCGAAATTTTGACCCCCTCCGATCTTCTTGAAACTCTGGATTCTGACAGAGGGCCACGAGACTTCGACCAGCGCGCAAAAATGGAGGCTCTAGACCCTTCCAGAGCCGAGATATCGGATGTCAAAGTTTTGACCTGAAAAAAAAACATAAGGGGTAACACTGTCGTTTTTGGCCGAAATTTTGACCCCCTCCGATCTTCTTGAAACTCTGGATTCTGACAGAGGGCCACGAGACTTCGACCAGCGCGCAAAAATGGAGGCTCTAGACCCTTCCAGAGCCGAGATATCGGATGTCAAAGTTTTGACCTGAAAAAAAAAACATAAGGGGTAACACTGTCGTTTTTGGCCGAAATTTTGACCCCCTCCGATCTTCTTGAAACTCTGGATTCTGACAGAGGGCCACGAGACTTCGACCAGCGCGCAAAAATGGAGGCTCTAGACCCTTCCAGAGCCGAGATATCGGATGTCAAAGTTTTGACCTGAAAAAAAAACATAAGGGGTAACACTGTCGTTTTTGGCCGAAATTTTGACCCCCTACGATCTTCTTGAAACTCTGGATTCTGACAGAGGGCCACGAGACTTCGACCAGCGCGCAAAAATGGAGGCTCTAGACCCTTCCAGAGCCGAGATATCGGATGTCAAAGTTTTGACCTGAAAAAAAAACATAAGGGGTAACACTGTCGTTTTTGGCCGAAATTTTGACCCCCTCCGATCTTCTTGAAACTCTGGATTCTGACAGAGGGCCACGAGACTTCGACCAGCGCGCAAAAATGGAGGCTCTAGACCCTTCCAGAGCCGAGATATCGGACGTCAAAGTTTTGACCCGAAAAAAAAACATAAGGGGTAACACTGTTGTTTTTGGCCGAAATTTTGACCCCCTCCGATCTTCTTGAAACTCTGGATTCTGACAGAGGACCACGAGACTTCGACCAGCGCGCAAAAATGGAGGCTCTAGACCCTTCCAGAGCCGAGATATCAGACGTCAAAGTTTTGACCCGAAAAAAAAAACATAAGGGGTAACACTGTCGTTTTTGGCCGAAATTTTGACCCCCTCCGATCTTCTTGAAACTCTGGATTCTGACAGAGGACCACGAGACTTCGACCAGCGCGCAAAAATGGAGGCTCTAGACCCTTCCAGAGCCGAGATATCGGATGTCAAAGTTTTGACCTGAAAAAAAAACATAAGGGGTAACACTGTCGTTTTTGGCCGAAATTTTGACCCCCTCCGATCTTCTTGAAACTCTGGATTCTGACAGAGGGCCACGAGACTTCGACCAGCGCGCAAAAATGGAGGCTCTAGACCCTTCCAGAGCCGAGATATCGGATGTCAAAGTTTTGACCTGAAAAAAAAACATAAGGGGTAACACTGTCGTTTTTGGCCGAAATTTTGACCCCCTCCGATCTTCTTGAAACTCTGGATTCTGACAGAGGGCCACGAGACTTCGACCAGCGCGCAAAAATGGAGGCTCTAGACCCTTCCAGAGCCGAGATATCGGATGTCAAAGTTTTGACCTGAAAAAAAAACATAAGGGGTAACACAGTCGTTTTTGGCCGAAATTTTGACCCCCTCCGATCTTCTTGAAACTCTGGATTCTGACAGAGGGCCACGAGACTTCGACCAGCGCGCAAAAATGGAGGCTCTAGACCCTTCCAGAGCCGAGATATCAGACGTCAAAGTTTTGACCCGAAAAAAAAACATAAGGGGTAACACTGTCGTTTTTGGCCGAAATTTTGACCCCCTCCGATCTTCTTGAAACTCTGGATTCTGACAGAGGGCCACGAGACTTCGACCAGCGCGCAAAAATGGAGGCTCTAGACCCTTCCAGAGCCGAGATATCGGATGTCAAAGTTTTGACCCGAAAAAAAAACATAAGGGGTAACACTGTCGTTTTTGGCCAAAATTTTGACCCCCTCCGATCTTCTTGAAACTCTGGATTCTGACAGAGGACCACGAGACTTCGACCAGCGCGCAAAAATGGAGGCTCTAGACCCTTCCAGAGCCGAGATATCAGACGTCAAAGTTTTGACCCGAAAAAAAAAACATAAGGGGTAACACTGTCGTTTTTGGCCGAAATTTTGACCCCCTCCGATCTTCTTGAAACTCTGGATTCTGACAGAGGGCCACGAGACTTCGACCAGCGTGCAAAAATGGAGGCTCTAGACCCTTCCAGAGCCGAGATATCGGATGTCAAAGTTTTGACCTGAAAAAAAAACATAAGGGGTAACACTGTCGTTTTTGGCCGAAATTTTGACCCCCTCCGATCCTCTTGAAACTCTGGATTCTGACAGAGGGCCACGAGACTTCGACCAGCGCGCAAAAATGGAGGCTCTAGACCCTTCCAGAGCCGAGATATCGGATGTCAAAGTTTTGACCTGAAAAAAAAACATAAGGGGTAACACTGTCGTTTTTGGCCGAAATTTTGACCCCCTCCGATCTTCTTGAAACTCTGGATTCTGACAGAGGGCCACGAGACTTCGACCAGCGCGCAAAAATGGAGGCTCTAGACCCTTCCAGAGCCGAGATATCGGATGTCAAAGTTTTGACCCGAAAAAAAAACATAAGGGGTAACACTATCGTTTTTGGCCGAAATTTTGACCCCCTCCGATCTTCTTGAAACTCTGGATTCTGACAGAGGGCCACGAGACTTCGACCAGCGCGCAAAAATGGAGGCTCTAGACCCTTCCAGAGCCGAGATATTGGATGTCAAAGTTTTGACCCGAAAAAAAAAACATAAGGGGTAACACTGTCGTTTTTGGCCGAAATTTTGACCCCCTCCGATCTTCTTGAAACTCTGGATTCTGACAGAGGGCCACGAGACTTCGACCAGCGCGCAAAAATGGAGGCTCTAGACCCTTCCAGAGCCGAGATATCGGATGTCAAAGTTTTGACCTGAAAAAAAAAACATAAGGGGTAACACTGTCGTTTTTGGCCGAAATTTTGACCCCCTCCGATCTTCTTGAAACTCTGGATTCTGACAGAGGGCCACGAGTCTTCGACCAGCGCGCAAAAATGGAGGCTCTAGACCCTTCCAGAGCCGAGATATCGGATGTCAAAGTTTTGACCTGAAAAAAAAAACATAAGGGGTAACACTGTCGTTTTTGGCCGAAATTTTGACCCCCTCCGATCTTCTTGAAACTCTGGATTCTGACAGAGGGCCACGAGACTTCGACCAGCGCGCAAAAATGGAGGCTCTAGACCCTTCCAGAGCCGAGATATCGGATGTCAAAGTTTTGACCTGAAAAAAAAACATAAGGGGTAACACTGTCGTTTTTGGCCGAAATTTTGACCCCCTCCGATCTTCTTGAAACTCTGGATTCTGACAGAGGGCCACGAGACTTCGACCAGCGCGCAAAATGGAGGCTCTAGACCCTTCCAGAGCCGAGATATCGGATGTCAAAGTTTTGACCTGAAAAAAAAAACATAAGGGGTAACACTGTCGTTTTTGGCCGAAATTTTGACCCCCTCCGATCTTCTTGAAACTCTGGATTCTGACAGAGGGCCACGAGACTTCGACCAGCGCGCAAAAATGGAGGCTCTAGACCCTTCCAGAGCCGAGATATCGGATGTCAAAGTTTTGACCTGAAAAAAAAAACATAAGGGGTAACACTGTCGTTTTTGGCCGAAATTTTGACCCCCTCCGATCTTCTTGAAACTCTGGATTCTGACAGAGGGCCACGAGACTTCGACCAGCGCGCAAAAATGGAGGCTCTAGACCCTTCCAGAGCCGAGATATCGGATGTCAAAGTTTTGACCTGAAAAAAAAACATAAGGGGTAACACTGTCGTTTTTGGCCGAAATTTTGACCCCCTCCGATCTTCTTGAAACTCTGGATTCTGACAGAGGGCCACGAGACTTCGACCAGCGCGCAAAAATGGAGGCTCTAGACCCTTCCAGAGCCGAGATATCGGATGTCAAAGTTTTGACCCGAAAAAAAACATAAGGGGTAACACTGTCGTTTTTGGCCGAAATTTTGACCCCCTCCGATCTTCTTGAAACTCTGGATTCTGACAGAGGGCCACGAGACTTCGACCAGCGCGCAAAAATGGAGGCTCTAGACCCTTCCAGAGCCGAGATATCGGATGTCAAAGTTTTGACCTGAAAAAAAAACATAAGGGGTAACACTGTCGTTTTTGGCCGAAATTTTGACCCCCTCCGATCTTCTTGAAACTCTGGATTCTGACAGAGGGCCACGAGACTTCGACCAGCGCGCAAAAATGGAGGCTCTAGACCCTTCCAGAGCCGAGATATCGGACGTCAAAGTTTTGACCCGAAAAAAACATAAGGGGTAACACTGTCGTTTTTGGCCGAAATTTTGACCCCCTCCGATCTTCTTGAAACTCTGGATTCTGACAGAGGGCCACGAGACTTCGACCAGCGCGCAAAAATGGAGGCTCTAGACCCTTCCAGAGCCGAGATATCGGATGTCAAAGTTTTGACCTGAAAAAAAAACATAAGGGGTAACACTGTCGTTTTTGGCCGAAATTTTGACCCCCTCCGATCTTCTTGAAACTCTGGATTCTGACAGAGGGCCACGAGACTTCGACCAGCGCGCAAAAATGGAGGCTCTAGACCCTTCCAGAGCCGAGATATCGGACGTCAAAGTTTTGACCCGAAAAAAAAACATAAGGGGTAACACTGTTGTTTTTGGCCGAAATTTTGACCCCCTCCGATCTTCTTGAAACTCTGGATTCTGACAGAGGACCACGAGACTTCGACCAGCGCGCAAAAATGGAGGCTCTAGACCCTTCCAGAGCCGAGATATCAGACGTCAAAGTTTTGACCCGAAAAAAAAAACATAAGGGGTAACACTGTCGTTTTTGGCCGAAATTTTGACCCCCTCCGATCTTCTTGAAACTCTGGATTCTGACAGAGGACCACGAGACTTCGACCAGCGCGCAAAAATGGAGGCTCTAGACCCTTCCAGAGCCGAGATATCGGATGTCAAAGTTTTGACCTGAAAAAAAAACATAAGGGGTAACACTGTCGTTTTTGGCCGAAATTTTGACCCCCTCCGATCTTCTTGAAACTCTGGATTCTGACAGAGGGCCACGAGACTTCGACCAGCGCGCAAAAATGGAGGCTCTAGACCCTTCCAGAGCCGAGATATCGGATGTCAAAGTTTTGACCTGAAAAAAAAACATAAGGGGTAACACTGTCGTTTTTGGCCGAAATTTTGACCCCCTCCGATCTTCTTGAAACTCTGGATTCTGACAGAGGGCCACGAGACTTCGACCAGCGCGCAAAAATGGAGGCTCTAGACCCTTCCAGAGCCGAGATATCGGATGTCAAAGTTTTGACCTGAAAAAAAAACATAAGGGGTAACACAGTCGTTTTTGGCCGAAATTTTGACCCCCTCCGATCTTCTTGAAACTCTGGATTCTGACAGAGGGCCACGAGACTTCGACCAGCGCGCAAAAATGGAGGCTCTAGACCCTTCCAGAGCCGAGATATCAGACGTCAAAGTTTTGACCCGAAAAAAAAACATAAGGGGTAACACTGTCGTTTTTGGCCGAAATTTTGACCCCCTCCGATCTTCTTGAAACTCTGGATTCTGACAGAGGGCCACGAGACTTCGACCAGCGCGCAAAAATGGAGGCTCTAGACCCTTCCAGAGCCGAGATATCGGATGTCAAAGTTTTGACCCGAAAAAAAAACATAAGGGGTAACACTGTCGTTTTTGGCCAAAATTTTGACCCCCTCCGATCTTCTTGAAACTCTGGATTCTGACAGAGGACCACGAGACTTCGACCAGCGCGCAAAAATGGAGGCTCTAGACCCTTCCAGAGCCGAGATATCAGACGTCAAAGTTTTGACCCGAAAAAAAAAACATAAGGGGTAACACTGTCGTTTTTGGCCGAAATTTTGACCCCCTCCGATCTTCTTGAAACTCTGGATTCTGACAGAGGGCCACGAGACTTCGACCAGCGTGCAAAAATGGAGGCTCTAGACCCTTCCAGAGCCGAGATATCGGATGTCAAAGTTTTGACCTGAAAAAAAAACATAAGGGGTAACACTGTCGTTTTTGGCCGAAATTTTGACCCCCTCCGATCCTCTTGAAACTCTGGATTCTGACAGAGGGCCACGAGACTTCGACCAGCGCGCAAAAATGGAGGCTCTAGACCCTTCCAGAGCCGAGATATCGGATGTCAAAGTTTTGACCTGAAAAAAAAAACATAAGGGGTAACACTGTCGTTTTTGGCCGAAATTTTGACCCCCTCCGATCTTCTTGAAACTCTGGATTCTGACAGAGGGCCACGAGACTTCGACCAGCGCGCAAAAATGGAGGCTCTAGACCCTTCCAGAGCCGAGATATCGGATGTCAAAGTTTTGACCCGAAAAAAAAACATAAGGGGTAACACTATCGTTTTTGGCCGAAATTTTGACCCCCTCCGATCTTCTTGAAACTCTGGATTCTGACAGAGGGCCACGAGACTTCGACCAGCGCGCAAAAATGGAGGCTCTAGACCCTTCCAGAGCCGAGATATTGGATGTCAAAGTTTTGACCCGAAAAAAAAAACATAAGGGGTAACACTGTCGTTTTTGGCCGAAATTTTGACCCCCTCCGATCTTCTTGAAACTCTGGATTCTGACAGAGGGCCACGAGACTTCGACCAGCGCGCAAAAATGGAGGCTCTAGACCCTTCCAGAGCCGAGATATCGGATGTCAAAGTTTTGACCTGAAAAAAAAACATAAGGGTAACACTGTCGTTTTTGGCCGAAATTTTGACCCCCTCCGATCTTCTTGAAACTCTGGATTCTGACAGAGGGCCACGAGTCTTCGACCAGCGCGCAAAAATGGAGGCTCTAGACCCTTCCAGAGCCGAGATATCGGATGTCAAAGTTTTGACCTGAAAAAAAAAACATAAGGGGTAACACTGTCGTTTTTGGCCGAAATTTTGACCCCCTCCGATCTTCTTGAAACTCTGGATTCTGACAGAGGGCAACGAGACTTCGACCAGCGCGCAAAAATGGAGGCTCTAGACCCTTCCAGAGCCGAGATATCGGATGTCAAAGTTTTGACCTGAAAAAAAAACATAAGGGGTAACACTGTCGTTTTTGGCCGAAATTTTGACCCCCTCCGATCTTCTTGAAACTCTGGATTCTGACAGAGGGCCACGAGACTTCGACCAGCGCGCAAAAATGGAGGCTCTAGACCCTTCCAGAGCCGAGATATCGGATGTCAAAGTTTTGACCTGAAAAAAAAACATAAGGGGTAACACTGTCGTTTTTGGCCGAAATTTTGACCCCCTCCGATCTTCTTGAAACTCTGGATTCTGACAGAGGGCCACGAGACTTCGACCAGCGCGCAAAAATGGAGGCTCTAGACCCTTCCAGAGCCGAGATATCGGATGTCAAAGTTTTGACCTGAAAAAAAAAACATAAGGGGTAACACTGTCGTTTTTGGCCGAAATTTTGACCCCCTCCGATCTTCTTGAAACTCTGGATTCTGACAGAGGGCCACGAGACTTCGACCAGCGCGCAAAAATGGAGGCTCTAGACCCTTCCAGAGCCGAGATATCGGATGTCAAAGTTTTGACCTGAAAAAAAAACATAAGGGGTAACACTGTCGTTTTTGGCCGAAATTTTGACCCCCCTCCGATCTTCTTGAAACTCTGGATTCTGACAGAGGGCCACGAGACTTCGACCAGCGCGCAAAAATGGAGGCTCTAGACCCTTCCAGAGCCGAGATATCGGATGTCAAAGTTTTGACCCGAAAAAAAACATAAGGGGTAACACTGTCGTTTTTGGCCGAAATTTTGACCCCCTCCGATCTTCTTGAAACTCTGGATTCTGACAGAGGGCCACGAGACTTCGACCAGCGCGCAAAAATGGAGGCTCTAGACCCTTCCAGAGCCGAGATATCGGATGTCAAAGTTTTGACCTGAAAAAAAAACATAAGGGGTAACACTGTCGTTTTTGGCCGAAATTTTGACCCCCTCCGATCTTCTTGAAACTCTGGATTCTGACAGAGGGCCACGAGACTTCGACCAGCGCGCAAAAATGGAGGCTCTAGACCCTTCCATGCCGAGATATCGGACGTCAAAGTTTTGACCCGAAAAAAAAACATAAGGGGTAACACTGTCGTTTTTGGCCGAAATTTTGACCCCCTCCGATCTTCTTGAAACTCTGGATTCTGACAGAGGGCCACGAGACTTCGACCAGCGCGCAAAAATGGAGGCTCTAGACCCTTCCAGAGCCGAGATATCGGATGTCAAAGTTTTGACCCAAAAAAAAACATAAGGGGTAACACTGTCGTTTTTGGCCGAAATTTTGACCCCCTCCGATCTTCTTGAAACTCTGGATTCTGACAGAGGGCCACGAGACTTCGACCAGCGCGCAAAAATGGAGGCTCTAGACCCTTCCAGAGCCGAGATATCGGATGTCAAAGTTTTGACCTGAAAAAAAAACATAAGGGGTAACACTGTCGTTTTTGGCCGAAATTTTGACCCCCTCCGATCTTCTTGAAACTCTGGATTCTGACAGAGGGCCACGAGACTTCGACCAGCGCGCAAAAATTGAGGCTCTAGACCCTTCCAGAGCCGAGATATCGGATGTCAAAGTTTTGACCTAAAAAAAAAACATAAGGGGTAACACTGTCGTTTTTGGCCGAAATTTTGACCCCCTCCGATCTTCTTGAAACTCTGGATTCTGACAGAGGGCCACGAGACTTCGACCAGCGCGCAAAAATGGAGGCTCTAGACCCTTCCAGAGCCGAGATATCGGACGTCAAAGTTTTGACCCGAAAAAAAAACATAAGGGGTAACACTGTTGTTTTTGGCCGAAATTTTGACCCCCTCCGATCTTCTTGAAACTCTGGATTCTGACAGAGGACCACGAGACTTCGACCAGCGCGCAAAAATGGAGGCTCTAGACCCTTCCAGAGCCGAGATATCAGACGTCAAAGTTTTGACCCGAAAAAAAAAACATAAGGGGTAACACTGTCGTTTTTGGCCGAAATTTTGACCCCCTCCGATCTTCTTGAAACTCTGGATTCTGACAGAGGGCCACGAGACTTCGACCAGCGCGCAAAAATGGAGGCTCTAGACCCTTCCAGAGCCGAGATATCGGATGTCAAAGTTTTGACCTGAAAAAAAAACATAAGGGGTAACACTGTCGTTTTTGGCCGAAATTTTGACCCCCTCCGATCTTCTTGAAACTCTGGATTCTGACAGAGGGCCACGAGACTTCGACCAGCGCGCAAAAATGGAGGCTCTAGACCCTTCCAGAGCCGAGATATCGGATGTCAAAGTTTTGACCCGAAAAAAAAACATAAGGGGTAACACTATCGTTTTTGGCCGAAATTTTGACCCCCTCCGATCTTCTTGAAACTCTGGATTCTGACAGAGGGCCACGAGACTTCGACCAGCGCGCAAAAATGGAGGCTCTAGACCCTTCCAAAGCCGAGATATCGGATGTCAAAGTTTTGACCCGAAAAAAAAACATAAGGGGTAACACTATCGTTTTTGGCCGAAATTTTGACCCCCTCCGATCTTCTTGAAACTCTGGATTCTGACAGAGGGCCACGAGACTTCGACCAGCGCGCAAAAATGGAGGCTCTAGACCCTTCCAGAGCCGAGATATCGGATGTCAAAGTTTTGACCTGAAAAAAAAACATAAGGGGTAACACTGTCGTTTTTGGCCGAAATTTTGACCCCCTCCGATCTTCTTGAAACTCTGGATTCTGACAGAGGGCCACGAGACTTCGACCAGCGCGCAAAAATGGAGTCTCTAGACCCTTCCAGAGCCGAGATATCGGATGTCAAAGTTTTGACCTGAAAAAAAAACATAAGGGGTAACACTGTCGTTTTTGGCCGAAATTTTGACCCCCTCCGATCTTCTTGAAACTCTGGATTCTGACAGAGGGCCACGAGACTTCGACCAGCGCGCAAAAATGGAGGCTCTAGACCCTTCCAGAGCCGAGATATCGGATGTCAAAGTTTTGACCTGAAAAAAAAACATAAGGGGTAACACTGTCGTTTTTGGCCGAAATTTTGACCCCCTCCGATCTTCTTGAAACTCTGGATTCTGACAGAGGGCCACGAGACTTCGACCAGCGCGCAAAAATGGAGGCTCTAGACCCTTCCAGAGCCGAGATATCGGATGTCAAAGTTTTGACCCGAAAAAAAACATAAGGGGTAACACTGTCGTTTTTGGCCGAAATTTTGACCCCCTCCGATCTTCTTGAAACTCTGGATTCTGACAGAGGGCCACGAGACTTCGACCAGCGCGCAAAAATGGAGGCTCTAGACCCTTCCAGAGCCGAGATATCGGATGTCAAAGTTTTGACCTGAAAAAAAAACATAAGGGGTAACACTGTCGTTTTTGGCCGAAATTTTGACCCCCTCCGATCTTCTTGAAACTCTGGATTCTGACAGAGGGCCACGAGACTTCGACCAGCGCGCAAAAATGGAGGCTCTAGACCCTTCCAGAGCCGAGATATCGGATGTCAAAGTTTTGACCTGAAAAAAAAACATAAGGGGTAACACTGTCGTTTTTGGCCGAAATTTTGACCCCCTCCGATCTTCTTGAAACTCTGGATTCTGACAGAGGGCCACGAGACTTCGACCAGCGCGCAAAAATGGAGGCTCTAGACCCTTCCAGAGCCGAGATATCGGATGTCAAAGTTTTGACCCGAAAAAAAACATAAGGGGTAACACTGTCGTTTTTGGCCGAAATTTTGACCCCCTCCGATCTTCTTGAAACTCTGGATTCTGACAGAGGGCCACGAGACTTCGACCAGCGCGCAAAAATGGAGGCTCTAGACCCTTCCAGAGCCGAGATATCGGATGTCAAAGTTTTGACCTGAAAAAAAAACATAAGGGGTAACACTGTCGTTTTTGGCCGAAATTTTGACCCCCTCCGATCTTCTTGAAACTCTGGATTCTGACAGAGGGCCACGAGACTTCGACCAGCGCGCAAAAATGGAGTCTCTAGACCCTTCCAGAGCCGAGATATCGGATGTCAAAGTTTTGACCTGAAAAAAAAACATAAGGGGTAACACTGTCGTTTTTGGCCGAAATTTTGACCCCCTCCGATCTTCTTGAAACTCTGGATTCTGACAGAGGGCCACGAGACTTCGACCAGCGCGCAAAAATGGAGGCTCTAGACCCTTCCAGAGCCGAGATATCGGATGTCAAAGTTTTGACCTGAAAAAAAAACATAAGGGGTAACACTGTCGTTTTTGGCCGAAATTTTGACCCCCTCCGATCTTCTTGAAACTCTGGATTCTGACAGAGGGCCACGAGACTTCGACCAGCGCGCAAAAATGGAGGCTCTAGACCCTTCCAGAGCCGAGATATCGGATGTCAAAGTTTTGACCTGAAAAAAAAACATAAGGGGTAACACTGTCGTTTTTGGCCGAAATTTTGACCCCCTCCGATCTTCTTGAAACTCTGGATTCTGACAGAGGGCCACGAGACTTCGACCAGCGCGCAAAAATGGAGGCTCTAGACCCTTCCAGAGCCGAGATATCGGATGTCAAAGTTTTGACCTGAAAAAAAAACATAAGGGGTAACACTGTCGTTTTTGGCCAAAATTTTGACCCCCTCCGATCTTCTTGAAACTCTGGATTCTGACAGAGGGCCACGAGTCTTCGACCAGCGCGCAAAAATGGAGGCTCTAGACCAGGGGTGGGCAAACTTTTTGGCTCAAGGGCCACACTGGGTTTTAAAATTTGACAGAGGGCCGGCCATTTACGTGGATCACGTAATTTACATAGTATATTAATTTATATGCTATAGATATCCCCATTTAGCATTGTTATATTTTGTGGTTATTTTTTTATTTAATTTTATATTTATTTTAATTTTATATGTATTTATATTCTTTTTAAATATTGTTTATCCTTAGTATTATTTAATGAGCCTAACAGTAAATTAGAAACAAAACACCAGCAAGTGTACACTTAGTAGACTTACTGCATTTATACAGCTCTTTCATAGACCCAATGGCCACTAAAGCGCTTCACAAATTGCCTCACATTCACCCATTCACACACACATTCATACACCGACGGCTACAGCAGCCATGCAAGGCGCCATCCAGCTCGTCGGGAGCAGCTGGGGTTAGGTGTCTTGCTCATGGACACCTCGACACTTGGTCAGGTGGAACCGAGGATTGAACCACCAACCTTTCGGTTTGAAGACAAACCACCTGAACCACTGAGCCACTGCCGCCCTGAAAAAAATAAAATAAAAATAAAAAATGTACCAATTTATTTTAAGTATGATAAAATGTAAAAATCAAAAGCAGATAAGAACATTTATTGAACAAACGGCAGCGACGGGAGCGTAGCGAGGCGGGCGATAAAGGTAACCGGAAGCAGTCCAAGAGACAAATACAGAGGAGAAAAGAAACTAAATATCAAAAGAAAAACTAAAAATCAAATGAAAACTAATCAGGTGTACAAGTGGTTACTAACATTTTTTTTCTCTGTGAGTTTCCAAAAAAGGAAAAAACTTTAACGTGCAACAAGGAGCCTTGTTGTGCTTAAGTCGCTGTCTGAAGGAGTGCTGAAATGTCAATGAAAACGTTCTGTTTCCTGGGATATTAGTTATAAATTGCATATGACAAATTACAAAAAACGGTCTGACTCTGCGGCGTGAGTGTGACGGAGGCCAGCTAGTAGTTGCTGTGCGAGTAAACCTCACTCCCCGATCTCAATAGGCTTTATGCACAACTTACTTCCGCATTCTCTGTAAAACGGGTCTCATCGCTTCCGGTCCAGATCTTTTGTATGTGCTTCATGATTTTTTTGCGGTTTTAATCAAGATAACTTAAAAGGAGCGATCAAAGATTCGCATAACCAATATCCCTCACATGTGCAGATTGATATTTAAACGTTTTATATTTTTTATTTTCACAGTAACGTTTAGATATTTAAATGGAATAAAACGCCAATAACAAAGTGAAATAGGTAGGTTAGCTGATTACCTTACAAATCCATAGATATCGTAGTCAGTTCTTACGGCCGTTAACTCTGACAAGCGGATGCGATGAGAGACCCGTTTTCCGGTTTGGTCACGTGACGCTCGACATAAATTCTATACGCGCTCTAGCGACAGGCGCTCGAGGCCGCAGTCTATAGCCTCCTTGATAACGCGCTAGACTATCATGCCGGGGACCCGGGTTCGAGACCCGCATAGAGCAGAGCGAGTTGGAACCGAGTGTGTGAGGCGGCACATGAGCTTTGCAATGCAAAGTAACGTGATTTATTCACTGTGTGGTTTCCATGATGACGCACAACCACAACAGCTCTGAATGAATGAGCTGTAGGACAATTAAGCAATTTTTTTTTAAACGTGCCTTGGAAAAAAAAAGGCTGGTGTGCATTTTGAGACAAAACTATGACTGACATATTTTAAGATCTGTCAATGCAAGTTTTTTTGAGTTAAAACAGCTCAGTCATGCATGTTAGTCTGGGACTAGCTTAAGCCTTGTCTGTGAAACTGGGAGCTAATGATTTAGACTAGAGCATTGAAATTAGACCCTTTTGTGAGCCCGATCTCATGAAAGTTTGCATTTATAGCACGAATGTCATTTCTCGTGGCCTTTATACGCCAAAAACAGTTTTTGCGTGTATATAGTAAATGTTTTTCGCATGCATATGATGCACACTTTTTGGTGTGTAATATGCACGAACTCCCCACCCCCCTCCCCCCAAACCTACCCCAGGGTTTTTTAGTGCGTAGCATATACACGCAAAAAACATTTTTGCCGTATAAATGCCACGAGATATGACATTCGTGGTATAGATACGCATTTTCATGAGACTGTGTTGCTTTTGTCCATCTGTCTGTAGGTGTCTATCTCCTCACAGGACTTAAAAGGTATTGATATACTGACAGCAGGGAAATTTTATGTGAATGTTATGAAAGCATAGAACTCAATTGAAATTGTTTAAATATCCATGGTATTAGTGAGATTAAAGGGGTGGTTTACTGCTTTTTTTTCTTTGCATGATTGTGTTTATGGGGTGCAATATAACATGTATTCGTGGTTTTTCTTTTTTTAAAAGTCTTATTTTTCATAAACTTCACCTTTATCGCCAGCCGCGCTCTCCTCTGTCCCCTGAACGAGCGGTTTACTTCCTGATTCTGTGAAAACACTCCCTCAAAAACACCTCGTGGGCTCAGATTGGTTCGCTTGGGCGGGTGTGTTGTGATTGGCTAAACTGCTCACGTTGCAAAGTAACGTGCAATGCAAAGTAACGTGATTTATTCACTGTATGGTTTCCATGATGACGCACAGCCACAACAGCTCTGAATGAATGAGCTGCTTTATTCAAGTATTGCAGGAAAAAGGCAAAATGAATGTGTGACAGGGATGTTGGTTCGGTGAATGGGTGATGGAAGGAGACACAGGGTCGGCGAATACTGGGGCTCATGCACTTTATTGAGTTACTTTCTCTCCCCACAGAATATTAATTCAGAATATTTCAAAAACAAATCACATATAAAACAGTAGATTCAGCTTCTCAGGTCACAAATGCAGCAACACTCTTTCCACTGAAACAGCTTGCATTTAAATTCAGTCCTGAAACCACATGGTGCTTTACAACACATCAGCCTTTAGTCTTGAGAGTGCGTCCGGTCGGCAAAACATCATCTAGAGTCAAGACATCTGAAAAAGAGAGCAAACTGGAACTCAGCTAGTGCCACAACACAATGAAAATGTCTGATGATGTTTTTAGGTTTCAGATACACTAGAATACTGTATGTACTTTTTTTTTTTTTTTTTTTTGTACTTTTCATTTGAGTTTGACTGACTCTTGTTGAAGATGAATAAAGTTTGGTCTCACAGAAGCTCCAGTATAGACCATTTTAAAAGATGTAAACAACACTGGCCCAGAAGCACTTCCTGTTTCAGTTTTTTAACACTACATAAAAGCTGGGATAAAATACAACCAACAGAACATTTAAAACTGAATCAAAGAGTTAAACAAACATCTTTAAGATGCTTTCTTTACATGTGAAATAAAGAAAACAGTTACAAACTGAAACAGGAAGTGCTTCTGGGCCAGTGTTGTTTACATCTTGCGAAATGGTCTATAAATGAGTGGAAAACCGGAAAGAATTCCTCATGTTCCTTCAGCTTGACGATGATACTGTTAAACACAAATGTCACTATGAAAACACCTGCTGTCTGTTGTTCACTTGCAGTTTCCAAATGAAGAAATGAGCCTTCCTGAATTTTGTGTAAATTGTTCCTGTTACCATTCTTGACCTAAAACATTCAAACATTTTTAAGCAGTCATGCTTTCTAAAATGAACTCAAATGCAAATGTTTCATATTTAAACATTTTTATAAACCATTTCCACATAAATGAAAGGAATACACTCATTAATGTACTAGTTAAAATAATGAGCTAAACTTCATGTACTTAAGTTATAAATTATTGTATTAGGAAAACCTGAAACAATTATATTTATAAACTTAAATACTGTAAAAATGAACAAATTGAAATAGTATTCTTTAGATGGTTGATGCATGAAATTAAATGAGAAAACGTATCCTTTAATATTTTTTAATGAACCATTCTTCAAATAAATAGAAACTGAATGTCAGTTTGTGCAAGAAGTTGCATGGATAAAAGCATCTGCTTAATGTAATGTAAGTTTGTAACAATTAACAATAAAGTTGAATTTGCCAACAGTGAATGTATTATAAAATATACTTTATATATTTTTCATTTTTAACACAATTTTTTTTTTGTTCATGATACCTAATGCATTATCTAATGTAAACAAATAGTATATTTGTTGATGCATGTAATTAAATGCGAAAATGTATATTTAATCATTAAATTATTAAATATCGTCCCCTTGGCATTATAAGGTTCTATCTGACATTTTGTCAAAATTGAGTTATTCACATATTCTTATTCTGTGACAACTTATTTCATTTCACATTTCAAAGAGCAATGAGGACCCTCTGGTATATGAGGACAGTTGGCTGTCCTCAAAAATAAACCTTATAAAACCTTTTCTCAGCATGTTTTAATACCCAAAAAGTGGTTTTCTCTAAAGTCTTTATGTACCAAAAACCTGACATATTTTGTATAGTTGTGTGTACGACACTGTTGTCTGCATGTTGCGACACACAACCGCGGGAAATTATGAGATTATACAAAACGCACGAACTGCGCATGCTCACATTTGGAAACTCATTTTGATTGGCTGGATAGGAGAGAGCAACGTCATCAGCTGATTAACTTTCCCTGGAGTTCTGATTAGAAGCACGTCGTGGATAGCAGGTAAGAAATCAATAACTAAACGTTTTAATAGGTTCCAATGACAAGTATTGTTATGGTTTTGGTGTTTAGCAGACGATTTTTTCCAAAGAGACGTACAAATAAAGACAATGCAAAGTTAAACTTAACAGTAAAACGGTGTTCTGACAATTCATGCTAGCTACCCATCGAGATTAGCTACTTACCGGTTATGCGCATGTGCAGACTCACAGTTTACAAAAGGTACATTTTCCTGTTATAGCCTAATATATAATTTCCCTTTAAAATGCTTTCTACCATATGAATATTTGTACGGTAAGCCAGCTGAAAAAGAATAACTGAAAGTTTCAGTTACTATGAGGAAAGGTGTACTTTGACAAGTCAAAGATAAATATTGTATGATAATTTTTACTTTTCACACCGTTTTAAAAGCAAGTCAAGTCACATTTATTTCTATAGAGCTTTTCACAATACAGATTGTATCAAAGCAGCTTCACAGTGATAACATGAAAGTAAGACAACACAGATCGATAATATTGTTAAATATTAAATATTCCTAAATAATCCCGACTAAGCAAGCAAAGCAAAAACAGTCGTCTACAGTATACAGTACTCATAACTTGTATTTCATACGACTTTAATCGGCATTCTGTCATCAATTCGCGCTACGGTAGCATTTTCGACAAAGCAAAAATCGACGGAACAAGGCAATTCAAGGCCTAACTTTGACACATTAAAAAAATATATATATAATAGCGTTACATTTGATCGATTTGTTTAAAATATCCATGAAATGAAGACAGCTTAAAAGTTACAAGAAATTGTATTGTGCCATCTTTTTTACTTTATGACTCTTTATCTACCCCATGTGCTGATATTTTTGTCATGCCTTTACAGACGCATGCATTACTATACAATAGTTTTAAGTAGAACTATGTTATAGTTTTCAAACATGAGCAGTATTTTAGTCCTTCTTTT
This sequence comes from Cyprinella venusta, assembly GCA_038021265.1. Classification (NCBI taxonomy): domain Eukaryota; kingdom Metazoa; phylum Chordata; class Actinopteri; order Cypriniformes; family Leuciscidae; genus Cyprinella; species Cyprinella venusta. The sequence goes on along the minus strand of CM075875.1, from coordinate 1,125,832 downwards.
CACTGGGATTTGCAAATGTTGGATTTTTCTTTTCAATCTTACATTTTTCATGAGAGTGATCGTCACATGTCAATTAATATATATATATATATGAAGAGTTCAGATGCAAAAGCCTCTAAATGCCATTTGAAATTTTCTTCTAAAATGAACATTTTTATCAAGCTTGTATATTTAAGTTCAGTAATTTCACTTAAATGGCAAAGAAGATTACCTATTAATTGTCATTTAAGTGAAATTACTGAACTTAAATATACAAGCTTGATAAAAATGGTCATTTTAGAAGAAAATTTCAAATGGCATTTAGAGGCTTTTGCATCTGAACTCTTCATATATATATATATATATATATATATATATATATATATATATATATATATATATATATATTAAGAGTTCAGATGCAAAAGCCTCTAAGTGCCAATTTTTCTTCTAGAATGATCATTTTTATCAAGCTTGTATATTTAAGTTCAGTAATTTCACTTAAATTGCAATGAAGATTACATATTAATTGTCATTCAAGTGAAATTACTGAACTTGAATATATAAGCTTGATAAAAATGATCATTTTAGAAGAAAATTTCAAAGGCTTTTGCATCTGAACTCTTCATATATATATGAAGAGTTCAGATGCAAAAGCCTCTAAATGCCATTTGATATTTTCTTCTAAAATGACCATTTTTATCAAGCTTGTATATTTAAGTTCAGTAATTTCACTTAAATGGCAACGAAGATTACCTATTAATTGTCATTTAAGTGAAATTACCGAACTTAAATAAACAAGCTTGATAAAAATGGTAATTTTAGAAGAAAATTTCAAATGGCATTTAGAGGCTTTTGCATCTGAACTCTTCATATATATATATATATAATATATATATATATAAACATACATACAAGAGAAATATAAAAAATAGGGCTTTGACAAAAATACATGTAGGGTTACAATGGAAAAACTTGGAAGATCATTACAAATATAATTGTTAATAATTTTTAAGAAATTAATGAAAGTAACAGGATTGACAAGAGTAATTTAACATGGATGACGGGACATATTATTCAGTATACACTGGAGATATTTGTTTACATAATATTTTAAAGTTTTACATTTTAAATTGCATTATATTGTTTTTGTTTATTTTTTGCACTCTTATAGTTGTATTAGTGAAGCACATTACATTTGAGATCTAAAGCCCTGCATAAACTATAGACCAATTCAGTATAAAACAAAAGGGGATTTAACATACAATTTTAAAAGGTATATATTTTTATGTGACCTTCTCCCTCTACACACTTTGATCAATTCAAGAATAATTCATGCAATTGTAGGCTATATTGTTAATTTGAAAGGATTAAAAGTTTCTTGTCTCTCCTCCTTGTATTAATCAAGTAGGCCTAGTTGAGGTTGATATAGGATTTAGCAATTAGTAATATGCAGACCAATATTTTCTAGAGATAGTAATTATTACTTTAATCTAACTACACCATTGAATATGTAATTTGTAGTTAATAATTCATAACTATTTTAGAGTAACTTACTGTTATAATATCAGAGGTGAAACTGGAAGAATGTTATTTAACCTAAAGTAGGCTACTATTACTTTGATAAATTTTTACTTAAGTAAAAGTAAAAATAGCAGTCTAATAATCTACTCAAGTAAAAAGTAGTTAATTTACAACATGAGTAAAAGTTGCTGAGTAACTTGTTTAACAGTGGGGGTGGGGTGGGGGACTCCCCCATATGGGGAATGAGAGTTTCACAGTATAGAACCGTCTCAGAGAATATCACGGTTTATGGTATTAAACGATTATTAAATATATAAACTGCGTTATCATCAGTTAAAATGACAGTTAAATAAATTAAAAATTCGTTCAATAAAACATATGTAATCAACTAACTTCAATAATTGATTATGAATAAGATTAACATCTTATTTTTATCATTAATAACTTATTATATTATGTTTGAAAAATAATTGAGTTCTATTAAATGTTTTTTATTCCAATTTTTTAAAGATTTAATATAAATACATTATCAAAAATGGTGGTAATCAAATAAAGTTTAGCAAACGTTTTAATCCTTTTATTTTTTGGCAAAGTGCTGCAAAACAGATTTAGTCAATTAAACCATGGACAAACAATATATATCCCTTAAAGAATGTGTAAATACATTTTATTGTTGGCGTTTTAACAACACTTCCTCATTAAAAAAGGGGAGGAGACCACAAGAAACTCTGAGTTTACTGAAGAAAACCTGCTCCCGACCAGGTTAGGTTCACAGAGTAAGTTACCATGGTAACTGACTCTGAGTATAAGTTACCTCTCTTTCAGAAACGGGCTTGACTTACTCTGCTTTCTCGGGTTTGATATACCCCCCTTTCTGAAACGGAAAACTCAGAGTTTCCCTCATTTCAGGGTTAACATACTCAGAGTTTTCACTTAACATCCTTTCTGAAACAGGCCCCCGACAGCTGCGTGAACACAACTCACTCGACGTGCTGCAGGAATATGCACATGCCCTTTCCTGCATATTCCGAAGGGAGTGGTTGATGCAAATGTGCGGGTTAGTGACGTACCATAACCCGTTGTAGTCCCAATCCAGTCGTTTTTGTAGGCGTTTACACTTCCTGGTTTTTAAAAGACGATATCTCTGCTTACATTGAACTTTCAGCGCTGCAACTTTGCAGATACTGTTCATGCACCATCAGAAAAAAGGAAAAAAGTGAAATCGCAATCAACCCCCCCTTTAAAAGTAGTGTTGATATGTGAGAAGATGTGACGTTTGCTTTTTTTTTCTTAATTTCCTTAGCAAATTCAGTCATGCCACAGAGAACTACTACCCTTCGGGATGCCACTAATCACATCCTTGCTGGAAGAGACAAGAGTTCAATGTTAGGAATTAAATTAAAGGTAAGTGACTTTGACACACTGTAGGCTAGCCTGAGGGGTTACACGTCACTGGTTCTTGAATTGATATTATAATTGTTTTCACTTTATGACTATTATTTTTTTACAAACATTAATATAAATACGGTTGTGTCTGCAGGTCGTGGTATCTTCACTTCAGCTGTTTTCAAGCAAGGAGACTTTACTTTGTGGTGGAGTACAAAGGGGAGCTCATACCTAGGGATGGGACGGTATGAAAATTTCATATCACGATTATAGTGTCCAAAATTATCGCGATTATCAATATTATCACGGTTTTCTTAAAATTAAATAATTAATAATTACCAAGTGATCTAAATATTGTAATTTAATTAAAGGGATTACTCTTAATTGTTCTGTAATTTAAAATAAAATATAATGCAATTACATTAAATAGGCTACTGCATAAACTGTAGACCAATTCAGTATGAAACAATAGTGGATTTAACATACATTTATAAAAGGTATATTTTTTATGTAACCTTCTCCCTCTACACACTTTGATAAATTCAAGAATAATTCATGCAACTGTTTATTGTTAATTTGAAAGCATTAAAAGTGCAGTTTCTTGTCTCTCCACCTTGAATTAATCAAGTAGCTGAGGTTGATATAGGATTTAGCAATTAGTAATATGTAGACCAATACTTTCTAGAGATAGTAATTTTTACATTAATCTAACTACACCATTGAAGATGTAATAATTCATAACTATTTTAGAGTAACTTACTGTTATAATATCAGAGGTGAAACTGGAAGAATGTTATTCAACCTAAAGTAGGCTATACTATTACTTGATAAATGTTTACTTGTGTAAAAATACTAGTCTAAAAATCTACTCAAGTAAAAAGTAGTTAGTTTAAAACATAACTTGTTTAACAGTGAGGGTGGGGTGTGGGGAGAGTTTCACAGTATAGAACCATCTCAAAAAATATCACGTTTTATGGTATTAAACAATTATTAAATATATAAACTGCATTATTAAATTACGGTTATTATCAGTACAGTTATTATTATCAATCAAAAATAACAGTTAAATAAAGTAAACATTGTTCAATAAAACATATGTAATCAACTAACTTCAATAATTGATTATGAATAAGATTAACATCTTATTTTTATCATTAATAACTTATTATATTATGTTTGAAAAATAATTGAGTTCTATTAAATGTTTTTTATTCCAATTTTTTAAAGATTTAATAGAAATATATTATCAAAAATGGTGGTAATCAAATAAAGTTTAGCAAACGTTTTAATCCTTTTATTTTTTGGCAAAGTGCTGCAAAACAGATTTAGTCAATTAAACCATGGACAAACAATATATATTCCTTAAAGAATGTGTAAATACATTTTATTGTTGGCGTTTTAACAGCACTTCCTCATTAAAAAAGGGGAGGAGACCACAAGAAACTCTGAGTTTACTGAAGAAAACCTGCTCCCGACCAGGTTAGGTTCACAGAGTAAGTTACCATGGTAACTGACTCTGAGTATAAGTTACCTCTCTTTCAGAAACGGGCTTGACTTACTCTGCTTTCTCGGGTTTGATATACCCCCCTTTCTGAAACGGAAAACTCTGAGTTTCCATCATTTCAGGGTTAACATACTCGGAGTTTCCACTTGACCTCCTTTCTGAAACAGGCCCCTGGAGTTTAATTGTTGCATTCCATGTTGCAGATTTCGTAATTGCATTGGTGAATTATTTAAAATAGGCTTTTTTTATATACATTTAGATAACTGCCTACTGTTATTTAAAAAATGAACTTTTTATTGCCTACCCTCCTTGCTGTGTTATTAATACCAACGTTTTTTTTTTTTTGTTGTTGTCTTGTTTTCTTTTTAGACAATGAAGAAATGCTGGCTTCTGGCACTTTTGAATCACCTCCCCTCTCCGAGACTGCAGTTGAGCTTTCATAATCTGAATGAATGACCCACAGTTTGCCCAACAAATCTGATTTAATGAGCTGGATCTATGGGTTCATTAGAGTTTATTAAAATGTTTTAGTCAGGAATTTTCCAGTAGTACGATGGTTATAAACTTGTAAACTTATAAACCAGACAGTTTCTGGTCTCATTGACTTCCATAGTAGGAAAAAAATATACTATGGAATAGGGCTGGGTATCAATTCACATTTCAATTTCGATTCGCAAGCTCTCAGTTCGATTCAAATTCGATTTTCGATTCTCGATTCCTGATTTGATTCTCGATTCGACTATAATGAAGATGTAATAAAAATCCTATATTAATAATTCATAAAAAGAACAGTGGAGTTTACTAGTGGTTAATTAATACAAGGAAATTAAGAGCCATAAACCTATATATAAAACATTTTTTATTTTAGGTACACTAAATGCATACAAAGACTAGACAGGATTTTGATGCAATATGCAAAAAAAGTCTGAACAGTCGCACAGCTTGATCAAACAGTATCATGTTATTTTATGTTTAAGATAGATAAATAAAAATATAAATATTTAGACATTTTTTTTTACATTGATCTTACCTAAATGTTAATGTATTTTTTTTGTTAAGAGTTTATGTATGGATGCTTGATTTCAATCTTTGAATTAAATTAAAAAAAAGTAGGACAAATAAATACAATAGAATAAAGACACAAATTAAGAGACATTTTATGGTAGTTTTTGGGGTATGTCAGAAATACTACAGAAACTGAATAAAGTAGGCTAATCCAATGTAAAATAACACTGGGTAGTCTTTTTAGTCCAGACTGAATTAAATACAAAGGCTATTAATTCTGATTGCTTACAATTAATACTATATTCTGTTGTTATAACAGAATTAATGACTGACACAAATGGCTGCGTTCACTTTAAGAACTAGTGCGCGAATCCATTACTGTTTCATTAACTTTCTGTCAGACGCGTTTAATGCTAATTTAAGACGTCTTTACGAGGTTACTCACCAAGACCAGAGTTTTGACATAATGTTGCGTGTTTTAACTGTTAAAGCAATATAATCCAGGGATAAAACTTTTGTTTCTGGCGAGCTGTTTGTGAGGCGGATTTAGGCTGTGCACGCAGTGAAAGACATCTCTGAGAGTGCGCGAGCACGGGATGGTTTAACATTGCTTGAGTAAATAAATGATAAATGTTAGTTACGATCATAGGTCACGATGCAATGCTGGCCCGATTGTTAAGTGAATATTTCGTCATGTCCCGACTCCCGACTTAGCGCTTGCCTAGTGCAGAGAGACGAGAAGATGCAGCACCGCGTCCGTGAGCCCTTTATATGGAAAAAATCGATTCGTGGCCGTCGAGAATCGATTTTGAATCGACCACATTTTAAAAAACGATTAATCGAAAAATCTATTTTTTTGCCCAGCCCTACTATGGAAGTCAATGAGACCAGAAACTGTCTGGTTACTGATATTCTTCTAAATCTCAGAAAATTGGCTGAATGGATTTTGAAAACGGTAAAACTCAACTGTTTAACTCTGGGGGAGTGGTAAATGAGCCTATTTCCAAAAAAAGTGGAGCATCCCTTTAAAAAGACATTCAAACGCTAAATGCACTTTTGGATAGCCTTAGCCTTTACCTTTCTAGGCATGTTTTGCAAGTTGCTGTCCTATGTTCAGAAATGGTTTAGGTCACTTAAAGGTATAGCGGAGGATTTTCTTTTTCCGGGTGGGTAGTCTATACTATTGGTCCTCCTAAGTGTCAATCATTCTGGCGATATGTTTACGTAAGGCCGTCGTACGTGCTCATCCCTATGTAGTTTTCACTTTCAGGTGTATTATGTCGGAGTTACGGTTTCAGCCATTCCTTTGAAAATGACTGAGGGTCGAAAGAGAAAAAATGTATACGAAGTGTATGATAAGAAGAGAAAGGCCGCAGAATATAGAAACAAGACCAGAGTGATTTTGGGTGGATTTCACACGCTGGCGTGCACTAAAAGCACAGGTCGGGCTTCTCACTGATGCCGCAATCGCGAAGATTCTACTAGACAGGTAAAGTTTGTCATGCTATTTGGAGAAATCCATTTAAAATCACTAGTAAAAGTTAATGCAAGCTACTCAGCAATGCTAGCCCTGGCACAAGTCATGCACCGCATAGACTTTTGACCAAATGGTAAATGGTATCGCGCTGAAATATTCTAAAACCGTGTGTGTTTATTATTACACAAACGCAACAAGCTACTTCTCCATATGCAACTATGTATATAAAAATAACGTATTAATACCTATGTATTAAAAATGAGACATATTAGGTCAAGGACTAACGTAATAGCACTGCTCATATGTTGCCATGTAACATAATTGCGATTTGCTAAAAAGTTTCCTCAGAAAGTATTTCGTGTGATACAGGGTTGCACATATCATGTCTTGAGTCCTCGGTCTCTCGACCGATCAATATAATAAGTAAATAAAACACGGAAGGGCATTTGACATGTTGTCTTTTTTATGAATGTTTTTGAGCTAGTTTATAATTTGCAACATAATTGTGCAAGGCGTAATAGATGTTCCCTCGGGGGAGCAAGAGTGTTGTGTTTGTGCATGTGCATTTTTTTAAAAAATTGGAGAGGGCGGGTCTTCTCTAAAATTCGGAAAGATCCTCCGCTATACCTTTAAATGTTAAGGATAATGATGTCATTACAGGGTGTCCGCGGGGTTTTAAAAAGTATTAAAAAGTGATAAATCAAAATTGTCAAATTTAAGGCCATTAAAAGTGTTAAATGTAGTCTGAGAGGTATTATTTTTTAGAAATTAGGTATTATTTTTTTCAGACTATCAGGTGTCCTATTCTGTGTTTGCGTTTGTCCATTTAAATATGGGCTTTAGCTGATCTGGGCACAATCAAAGATCTTTCGTCTCTGTTTATGTTTGATGCTGACGCCATATTCAATGGTCGATCGACATCATCTGTGAACAAGTGATCACCCAGATTTAGACCTGCCTATATTGTATTTACATAAAGCGTTCACAGGCAAATTTGCTTTATGTTTAGGTCTATATTGCTTTTATTTCCCCGGTGTCGAAATCAGGCAAACATAAATGTCAGGCAACACGATTCCTGGCTGCATGTCAATATCCACGGATCACTGGATCTTTAGTAAGTTGGAAGGAACACTATATTGAATCCAACATGTAGTTTAAATTGATAAAATTATTTGTTTTAGTCGCGTTTTCGCAGTTTCCCCTATTAAATCCTGTCACACAGCAGATCTTTTGCCATTTTTATGTTATAAATGTCAAAATCTGTGTAAATAATAGAAAGGTTGCTGCTGATTAACACTTAATTCAGTGTCGTGATGGTTTTAAAAAAAATTCTGAAGGTAGTAAAAAAGGTATTAAAAAGTAGTAAATTTAACTTAAGGAAAACTGTATATACCCTGCATTAATGACTCACCCTCATGTCGTTCCAAGCCCGTAAGTCCTCTGTTCATCTTCAGATCACAGTTTAAAGGTATAGCGGAGGATCTTTCCGAATTTTAGAGAAGACCCGCCCTCTCAAATTTTTTTTAAAAATGCACATGCACAAACACAACACTCTTGCTCCCGAGAGGGAACGCCTATTACGCCTTGCACAATTATGTTGCAAATTATAAACTAGCTCAAAAACATTCATAAAAAGACAACATGTCAAATGCCCTTCCGTGTTTTATTTACTTATTATACTGATCGGTTGAGAGACAGAGGACTCAAGACATGATATGTGCAACCCTATCACACGAAATACGTTCTGAGGAAACTTTTTTGCAAATCGCAATTATGTTACATGGCAACATATAAGCAGTGCTATTACGTTAGTCCTTGACCTAATATGTCTCATTGTTAATACGTAGGTATTAATACGTTATTTTTATACATAGTTGCATATGGAGAAGTAGCTTGTTGTGTTTGTGTAATAATAAACACACACGGTTTTAGAATATTTCAGCGCGATACCATTTACCATTTGGTCAAAAGTCTACTTTAGACAAGCTGAGATGTTTACCGTGTCTATGCGGTGCATGACTTGTGCCAGGGCTAGCATTGCTAAGTAGCTTGCATTAACTTTTACTAGTGATTTTAAATGGATTTCTCCAAATAGCATGACAAACTTTACCTGTCTAGTAGAATCTTCGCGACTGCGGCATCAGTGAGAAGCCCGACCTGTGCTTTTAGTGCACGCCAGCGTGTGATATTCACCCAAAATCACTCTGGTCTTGTTTCTATATTCTGCGGCCTTTCTCTTCTTATTATACACTTCGTACACATTTTTTTCTCTTTCGACCCTCAGTCATTTTCAAAGGAATGGCTGAAACCGTAACTCCGACATAATACACCTGAAAGTGAAAACTACATAGGGATGAGCACGTACGACGGCCTTACGTAAACATATCGCCAGAATGATTGACACTTACGTGGACCAATAGTATAGACTACCCACCCGGAAAAAGAAAATCCTCCCCTATACCGTTAAGATATTTTAGATTTAATCTGAGAGTTTTCTGTTCCTCCATTGAACATGTGTGTACGGTATACTGTCCTTGTCCAGAAAGGAAATAAAGACATCATCATGACGTGTTATCTGGTGCGTCGTTTACAGTCTGGAGGAGACGAACACTGTATTCAAGCTATTCTACATTGTTTGTTTCAGTATTGCTATATTTTTTTTTTACAATGGTGCGTAAGTGTGCATGTCGCGGATCCTAATCGCCAAAAACACTCGGGTGCACCAGATAACACGTCATCTGCAGGGTCACTGTGGAGTTGACAACAGACCGGGAAGAGAATACAATGCTGAATGAAGTTATTTTTGGGCCTAAATGTATTTTCGATGCTTCAAAACATTGTAAATAACCCACTGATGTCAAATGGAGTGCTTTGATGATGTCTTTGTCTACACACATGCTCAATGGAGGAACTGAAAACTCTCGGACTAAATCTAAAATATATTCAACTGTGTTATGAAGATGAGTGGAGGTCTTACGGGCTTGGAACGACATGAGGGCGAGTCATTTGACATCATTTTTACTTTATTATTAAATGCATTTTATTTTATTTATTAACCCTTTAATTTATTTTGCTTACAGGCAGTTTTATGTTTTGTTTATTTTGCTGTTTATTTTACCCTGGGCCTTTTAATGTCAGGATTCACTTTTATTTTTATGTTAATTTTTACAATACTGTCCTTTTAAGGAATGGATTTTTGAGGTGACCAAATCAAACATATTTCATTAAATCAACAAATGTTGTGTTGTGTGTTAGTAATGACAAACTTATATAATTTTAAGTTACATTTTAAGTTACATCACATTTTCAGCTTAAATGCAGATGAATTACGTTTAGTAGTCAAACATTCTCTCTAGACCTCAATATGGCTGAAATAACATGCAAACGTTTATTGTTGTAATTAAGACCCCATTAAATAAATTGTTAAATATTTGACCTATAAGCCTTAATATGGCAAAAATTAAGACATTTTAAGACTTTAAAAACTGCAAGAAAATCAACATGCTTCAGCAAATTAATTCATACAGTTTAATAATCATTGAAAAATTATTCACTGACTATATAATTGTCACAGACTTTGTCTGCACCATCTTCACTACACTTCCCAGCATCCTCTGTGATAGTCTCCACACCTGAACTCACTCCCTCAATCATCCACCTGTTCATCGTCGTGATCATCTGCGTCACCTGAATCGTCACCTTGTTAGTGTTCATTTGTCTCTGTATTTAGTTCTCTCTGTTTCAGTCTGAGTTTGTCAGTTCTTGATTATGTTTCATGGATAGTGTGTGTAATCTTCTGCCAGTCTTCCTTGTACCTGTTGGAGTTTTTGAGTAAGTGTTTTGTATTGAAGCCTCAGCCTGTCTTCATTCCACACTACACTGTGGATTTCCCTGCAGTAAGACTAATTTTAATTTTAATTCTGCCTTGAGCAGGGAAACAGCTCTCTTGAGGAACGCCTGGAGGTTTTCCTGGATTTGCTTCCTCAAACTAGTTTCCCAGATGACTGCCTCTGCACGTTTCGACGTGTGGGACTGAACAACACCACCGCCGTGGCCGCCTGATGGGTCTTCACCGCCTGATCGGTCTTCAACGCCTGATCGGACTTCACCGCCGTGGCCGCCTGATCGGTCTTCAACGCCTGATCGGTCTTCAACGCCTGATCGGTCTTCAACGCCTGATCGGTCTTCACCGCCTGATCGGACTTCACCGCCGTGGCCGCCTGATCGGTCTTCACCGCCTGATCGGTCTTCACTGCCTGATGAGTCTTCTCCGCCGTGGCCGCCTCATCGGTCTTCAACGCCTGATCGGTCTTCAACGCCTGATCGGTCTTCACCGCTTGATCGGTCTTCACCTCCGTGGCCGCCTGATCGGTCTTCACCTCCGTGGCCGCCTGGTCGGTCTTCAACGCCTGATCGGTCTTCAACGCCTGATCGGTCTTCACCGCTTGATCGGTCTTCACCTCCGTGGCCGCCTGGTCGGTCTTCACCGCCGTGGCCGCCTGATGGGTCTTCAACGCCTGATCGGTCTTCAACGCCTGATCGGTCTTCACCGCCTGATCGGTCTTCACCGCCTGATCGGTCTTCAACGCCTGATGGGTCTTCACTGCCTGATGAGTCTTCTCCGCCGTGGCCGCCTCATCGGTCTTCAACGCCTGATCGGTCTTCACCGCCTGATTGGTCTTCACTGCCTGATCGGTCTTCACCTCCTGATCGGTCTTCACCTCCTGATCGGTCTTCACCGCCTGATTGGTCTTCTCCGCCTCATTGGTCTTCACTGCCTGATCGGTCTTCAACGCCTGATGGGTCTTCACTGCCTGATGAGTCTTCTCCGCCGTGGCCGCCTCATCGGTCTTCAACGCCTCATCGGTCTTCACCTCCTGATCGGTCTTCACCGCCTGATTGGTCTTCACTGCCTGATCGGTCTTCACCGCCTGATCGGTCTTCACCTCCTGATCGGTCTTCACCGCCTGATCGGTCTTCACCTCCTGATCGGTCTTCACCTCCTGATCGGTCTTCACCGCCTGATCGGTCTTCTCCGCCTCATTGGTCTTCACTGCCTGATCGGTCTTCACCGCCTGATCGGTCTTCTCCGCTGTGGCCGCCTGATCACGCTCTCAGCTTGCTCTGCCATGTCCACGTCCTGCTCCGCCCTGGCCATGCCCTCTTCTGTCTTGGTCATTTTCACAGCATCCTCTTGACTCCACACCTGAACTCATTCCCTCAATCATCCACCTGTTCATGGCCCTGATCATCTGTGTCACCTTGTTAGAGAGAACTAAATACAGATACAAAATGAACACTGTTTCAGTCTGTGCTTGTCGGTTCTTGATTGTTTCAAGGATAATCGTCCTCTTGTAATAAAAAGGTCCCTTCTGACATTTTTGTCAAAATTGAGGTACATATTCTTATTCAGTGACAACTTATTTACATTATGTGATTGTTTTTTCAATAAAAAGTCCCACATTGTACACAACTTAAAAAAAAAAACCACAAGGTTCTATCTACAAAGTTGAATTCTAACTTGGCTCTATAAGATTCTATCAGCATGAGCCAATCAGCATTTCGAAAGGACCAATCAGAATCCATTTTATATGTTGGGTCACCGGCTTTTTCCTTGAAGACAAGAAACCCAATAAAGGCATAATGCTATGCATTCTTGTGTAGCCTTATGAAGTGGCTTAACTTTATAATTTGTCATTTTCTTTATAGTGATTATTATTATCTGAATTATGCCAACATGCAGTGAGTAAATTGAATATTTTAGAAAACCATTCAACATGCGTGTGTGTGTGTGATTAAAAAGGGAGCCTGACATTTTTTTGTAATTGTCACAGTGTAATGTGGAATGCAGACAGGCTGAGGCTTCAATACAAAACATTTACTCAAAAACTCCAAACAGGTACAAGGAAGACTGGCAGAAGATTACACACACTGTCCATGAAACATAATCAAGAACCGACAAGCACAGACTGAAACAGATAACTAAATACAGAGACGACAGATGATGAGGGTGATGAACAGGTGGATGATCGAGGGAGTGAGTTCAGGTGTGGAGACAAGAGAATACAATGGAAGTGTAGTGAAGATGAAGACTGTGACAGAACGCCCCCCTTTACAAAGGCGCAACCTCGCGCCATAGAACATCAATGGGGTGGGGGGTGGGCGCCCTGGAGGCTGACGAGGGCATGGCTGAATTAGAGCAGGAAGTCTCCAGGGTGGAGCAGGCTGAGGGTGTGACCAGGGCACAGCTGGCTGAGAGCGTTGCCAGGATGGTGAAGACCCTTCAGGCGGTGAAGACCTGCGTTAGAGTGGTGTTGTTCAGTCCCACACGTAGAAACGTGCAGATGCAGTCATCTGGGAAACTGGTTTGAGGTAGCAAATCCAGGAAAACCTCCAGGTGTTCCTCAAGAGAGCTGTTTCCCTGCTCAAGGCACATTAGACTTACTGCAGGGAAATCCACAGTGTAGTGTGGAATGAAGACAGGCTGAGGCTTCAATACAAAACACTTACTCAAAAACTCCAAACAGGTACAAGGAAGACTGGCAGAAGATTACTCACACTATCCCTGAAACACAATCAAGAACTGACAAACACAGACTGAAACAGAGAGAACTAAATACAGAGACAAATGAGCACTAACAAGGTGACGATTCAGGTGTGGAGACTATCACAGAGGATGCTGGGAAGTGTAGTGAAGATGACGAAGACAGAATGGTGCAGACAAAGTCTGTGACAATTATATAGTCAGTGAATAATTTTTCAATGATTATTAAACTTTATGAATTAATTTGCTGAAGCATGTCGATTTTCTTGCAGTTTTTAAAGTCTTAAAATGTCTTAATTTTTGCCATATTAAGGCTTATAGGTCAAATATTTAACAATTTATTTAATGGGGTCTTAATTACAACAATAAACGTTTGCATGTTATTTCAGCCATATTGAGGTCTAGAGAGAAAGCCATTTTACCTGGCCCACTTTAGCTGGAATAAAGTCCTGCTCCGATGTATTACAGTGGCTGCTTTCTGTCTAAACAAAAGAAAGATTAAAATTATAATTTCTGCAATGAGTTTTATTACCCACCAAATTGATATCAAAAATGAAGGTTATGCACTGGGGAAAATATTTAGACCTACCTAGCTTAATTTGAGTGCTAAAAAATATTAAATAAATGTCATAGAAAGGATAAAATTTTACTTTCTAACACATGTTGAGACATTGTTACATTATTTTTTTAATTTAAATGTTCAAATAATGTTTTGTAACCACTACCAATAGTCACCTGAGCACAACTCTTAACACACGGCTCAAAACGGGCTCAGTGTGCACAATCCTCACTGGGATAACACACACTGTCACTTAGAACACACTGAGAGGAAAAATACTAGCATCAAACACCAATACAGAAAATACTAACTTTTCATCTTTTCCAGTTTCAACAATTTCAGTGACTTCATACCAAGTGAGATTTTCTTCAAAGAAAAGAGTGACATTCTTTCATTTGTTTTATATACATTTTTAGAACATAACAATTGAAAATCAGCAATTTGCTTCAATAGACTATAGTAATTTACATTAATCAATGAGAAAAAAAAGGTAGAAACTAAAAGTACATACTGTAACCCTGCCTCTCTCAAGCATTAGGCCACACATTTTCAGACTTTCAGCTAAAATTGTTTGAAAATCAGCAGTGAGTGAAAGGCACAAGGCTGACATTTATTCTGTTTTGAATGTGTGGATAACAGCTTTGACAGCAATGTGTTAGCATTTGAAGAAAGTGCTGTAAATACACAGTGTTGTGGTTACAGTCATGGGATAAGTGTGTCAAGCAATGGAAAACGAACTAGAGTTTGGTATTTAAATATGAGGAAGCACAAAGGCGGAATTCCCTGAATCATCTATCACAATGAATAAAAGATTGTTGACCATCACAAAATTGAAAGTGCATGTAAGAAAATAGCTAAAGAATTGAAAAATCCCATTTTGACCATCAGGGCAATAATTAAGAAGTTATAATCAACTAAAGATGTTATGATTCTGCCAGGAAGAGGACGTGTGTCTATAATTTCTTAATGGACGGTGAGGATGAAAGTTTGAGTAGCCAAAGACTCTTTGGGGATCCCAGATAGAGAATTGCAAAGATTATTTGAGTTTTAGAAAGCCTAAAAAAATTATCAAACAACCCCTACTTCCCCACGTGAAAAATCCTCCTCGCTCCTCCAAAAACTAACTTCAGCATATTCAGTATCAACATATCTGTGGTCAGATGAGACTAAAAAAAGAGCTTTTTGGCAGTAAACACACTGGGTGTGGTGATGGTTTTGGTGGACATGAGGATTAAAAGTACCCCATGTGTACAATTTAATATAACATTGGATCTTTAAAGTTGGGGGGCTATTTTTCTGCAGGAGGTCCTGGACTTCTTATTCAGATACATGGCATTGTGGATTATATCAAATATCAACAGATAAAAAAAAATCAAAACCTGACGCCTTCTGTCAAAATGTGTTAGGGAGCACAAAATGAAGCTTCTGCCATGACCGTCCCAGACCCTGACCTGGATCTGAACCAACATGGATCTGGGAATCTGAAGGATCTAGAGAGATTCTGTATGGAGGACTGGTCTCTGGTCAGGTGTTCTCTAAAAACATCAGGCATTATAGCAGAAAACTCAGACTAGTTATCTCGGCAAAAGGAGATTGCAAAAAGGTAAATAATAAAAGGATATGAATAATTGTGGCCAACGTGTTTTGGAGAAAAACATTTATTTTATAATGTGATTTCCTCCCCCCACTTTCAATTCTTTTATTTAAAGGAAAGGTTAGGATTTTGACAATTTTATGAATGAAAGATCAACAGGATAAACAATGCAGATTTATTTTTCACAGATATTTTTGATCATATTTACCAGGGGTATGATTAATTCTGGGCTCAACTGTACCAACCAGTATTAACTTTCACATGCAGTTACACATTAACCTACCTACCTACCAATATTAACTTTCACATGCAGTTACACATTAACCTACCTACCTACCTACCAATATTAACTTTCACATGCAGTTACACATTAACCTACCTACCTACCAGTATTAACTTTTACATGCAATTACACATTAACCTACCTATCTACCACAGGGTTCCTACAGGTTTCTTCAAGTTAAATTCAAGTCTTTTTAAGACATTTTTAAGACCATTTATATAAAAAATTAACACCAATTTCCCGTCCCTACCATCAAAGAAAAACAAAATCCTTCAACTTGTGTTCAATTATTGTTCAAATGTGGAATGGGTAAAAGATGATAAGTCAAGCAGGTAAAATAAAAACATTTCAGTAGGCCACAAGAAAGTTTCCCGAACAATGTTAAGTTGTTTTAACTTTAGCTAAACACACACAGGACATCAGTGCTGACTGGATCGCTTCCCAGATCGACACTAAGTAACATTTTCATCTAGTTTTTTTTTTTTCCGTTGACGAAAACGTCAATAGATTTTCATCATAGTTTTTGTCATTCAAAACTAGCGTCTCGTTTTCATCAGTGAAAAAATGTTGTTGAAGAAAAGTTCTCATCGCTATTTTCGTCAATGAAATTAACACCGACATACAGCACAATTTTTAAGACCCAGATATCAAAATTCACAGACTGATCTCATGAAGTAGCGTGACACGCCAATTCGTATTTCCATTTTTGGCGTGCTATCAAGACGCATAATCGCTTTTTAGCGTGTGTATGAACGCAGTTGACTTGACGTTATATAAATATATGACTTACCTCAACCCCGTCCCTAAACCTAACCGTCACTGGAGTTAATGGCATTTATGACTGGACATTTGAACTGGAGTTAGTGGCATTTATGACTGGACATTTGAACTGGAGTTAGTGGCATTTATGACTGGACATTTGAACTGGAGTTAATGGCATTTGTGACTGGACATTTGAACTGGAGTTAATGGCATTTGTGACTGGACATTTGAACTGGAGTTAATGGCATTTGTGACTGGACATTTGAACTGGAGTTAATGGCATTTATGACTGGACATTTGAACTGGAGTTAATGGCATTTGTGACTGGACATTTGAACTGGAGTTAATGGCATTTATGACTGGACATTTGAACTGGAGTTAATGGCATTTATGACTGGACATTTGAACTGGAGTTAATGGCATTTGTGACTGGACATTTGAACTGGAGTTAATGGCATTTATGACTGGACATTTGAACTGGAGTTAATGGCATTTGTGACTGGACATTTGAACTGGAGTTAATGGCATTTGTGACTGGACATTTGAACTGGAGTTAATGGCATTTATGACTGGACATTTGAACTGGAGTTAATGGCATTTGTGACTGGACATTTGAACTGGAGTTAATGGCATTTATGACTGGACATTTGAACTGGAGTTAATGGCATTTATGACTGGACATTTGAACTGGAGTTAGTGGCATTTATGACTGGACATTTGAACTGGAGTTAATGGCATTTATGACTGGACATTTGAACTGGAGTTAATGGCATTTATGACTGGACATTTGAACTGGAGTTAATGGCATTTGTGACTGGACATTTGAACTGGAGTTAATGGCATTTATGACTGGACATTTGAACTGGATTTAATGGCATTTATGACTGGACATTTGAACTGGAGTTAATGGCATTTATGACTGGACATTTGAACTGGAGTTAATGGCATTTATGACTGGACATTTGAACTGGAGTTAATGGCATTTATGACTGGACATTTGAACTGGAGTTAATGGCATTTATGACTGGACATTTGAACTGGAGTTAATGGCATTTGTGACTGGACATTTGAACTGGAGTTAATGGCATTTATGACTGGACATTTGACGGCGTGTACAGATACGCAGAATGACGCGAACGTTAATGGCGTAGACATACATGCATACGCGCGGATAGCTCAAAATGCGTAGAGACAACATGCCACTTGACTCGAAAGTGGCGTGTATATTTACGCAAAAGTCATGATGTCATGTTTAAATTCAAGACTTTTTAAAGACTTTTTAAGGTATTATTTCCAAATTCATAAATTCAATGCTTTTAAGGCTTTTTAAGACCCTGTAGGAACCCTGCTACCAGTATTAACTTTCACATGCAGTTACACATTAACCTACCTACCATTATATATTAACTTTCACATGCAGTTACACATTAGGGATGGGACGATAACCGATTTCGCGATAAACCACGATAAAATATTCTGACGGTTAGTATTATCGCTTACAATTTAATTCTCATTAAAACCGTATTCGATTATCGCGATTTTAATACCTCACTGTAAATCCTGTCGGCCAGTCTGACTAGGTCTGGGAAACAATCGGGCACGAAATGTTGTTTTGAGTTTAAACATTTTATGTCACTCACTTGAAATAGAAGTGAAGCTTCCGCGAAGAAAATTTTGCAGCAAGTGTCTTTGAGCCGACGAACGAACATCTTCAAATAAGATTATTATTAAGAGTGACGTTTTAAGGGATAGTAATGTATAGATGCATCACGTATTACACCGATTTAATTATTGAATTGATAATGAGTTTAGCTAATGTTTTAAATCTTACCCGTTTATAAATTCATTTAGTAAAACAATCGTCCAGACAAGATCACAATAAATCTTTGGGGTTTGTAGTCTTTGTAATTACGTATTTTCACAGTCTTATACCTCAACGGTTTTACATCAAACTGCGACTTTCTTTACTTTAAAATGTATCTTTTAAATTGACAAACATCATATGTGTAATTCAGGGCACAATTCAAACAAGATCAAAATATTTGTTGTCTCTCGCCATTGACTACCATTCAATATTTTTCCGAAATAAGGTCCCATGGTGGTCGACCGGAAGGGGAGGGACTTAGGCTCTCTATGGCAACGGCGTTCTGGCGTTCTATTGCGCGACATTAACTGCTACTTCTTGACGTTCTACTGTAACCGTCTACTACGGGAGAACAGCTGATTTGCCGTAGTCGTTACTACGTGACAGATTAAGACAGTTAATGTTATGTTTTAGGTTATTTGGCATTGAAATCGTTTCTGTATATCATTAAGTGCTAAAATCAACCCTTCTCTTTCTTTTTAAAATCACTTTCTTTTTGTATTTTGTCAGATGATTAAATTATTCTCTATGCCGTCCTCTTTACTGTTGCTTAGTGATTTTTGCGCTCTTTAGCTATGGCAGTTAACTGTTTATTTTAGGCTGCCGTCGCCGTTCTATCAGCAGCTTACTTAAAGTCCCCATGCGTTGCTATTGACGACGGGCATTATAAAGAAGGAAATGTCCTAGAATAGAATCTTGCTTAAAAAAACTGCATACAGCTGCTTGTTTATTTGTTGTTTGTTGATTTTCAATAATAAAACTTTTTAAAATGTTTTCAGTGTGAGCATCAGTTCTTTTTGAACACTTTCCATCTAATCTAATTTTAAGCAAACCGTGATAATATTGATAATCGCGATAATTTTGGACACTATAATCGTGATATGAAATTTTCATACCGTCCCATCCCTATTACACATTATCTTTCACAGGCAGTTACTCATTAACTTTCACATGCAGTTACACATTTGACTTTCACATGCAATTACTCATAAACTAACCTACCTACATAATAGTATTAACTTTCACATGCAGTAACACATTTGACTTTCATGTGCAGTTACTCATTAATTATCACATGCAGCTACACATTAACTATCACTTGTAGTTACTCGTTCCGTTCGCATGCGATTACTTGTCATTTCACATGCGCTTACTCATATATCTTTCACCAGGCAGGTACTCGTGAACTCTCACGTTCAGTTACCAGCTAACGTGCACTTGCAGTTACTCGATAACTTTCTCACGCAGTTACATATCGATTTTCACATGGCGTTACACATCAGCTTTCGCTTGCAGTTACACATTGACTTTCACATGCAGTTACACATTGTCGGTTAAAACAAGAGAGTGGCTGGTAAAAACATTGAGTGGCTGGTAGATTTTGAAGTCCACAGTGGCCGCCGGTGGACAAAAAAAGTTGATTTCCATCCCTGCTTAGTAATGTCAAGGTGTCGTAACAAAAACATCTCAAACAATGTCATATTTGCACTAAAAATGTCAAAACTGAGCAAGACACTTGTCACAAATATGCATAAACCTTCCTTCATATTCATAACATATATGTCATGATTATGAAGGCGTTATATTAGTCTTATGCACACCCCTTCAAGTAAAGTGTTACCAAAGAATGAATCTCAGACAGTTCATAAGAGAAACATGAAGTATTCTGTGTTAGATTCACACTACAACACTGATTCTGCTCAACGTCTTACACATGGGCTATACGCACGCATAAGTTCTGCATTTGACTCAAGGACGCTCGTCCATTTCCGGTTGTGGAGATTAAAGCGGAGGACAACCGAGGAAAAATTCTTCAAAATTTACTGTCCTCCCGTCTTTGAAACGAAACGTACATACGTTTAGATGTAATTTTATATATAGTTATGTTCATTTAAAATAATTTTAAAAAGAAGCATCGACTTTGGCTTTTAGAGAAAAATACGTAGATGAATCAATCATTCAGTTGCGATCGTCACGATTCTTTTAAGGTTCTTCGCTCATTTTAAGTGTGGTCCGACTCAATTTTGATGCCAGTAAAAAAAAAAAAAAAAGTAATATTTTGCACACTTGGACAGACGCCACACTGAAAGACACCACGCCATTCATCCATTGAGAAAAAAAGGAAAAAAGAAGAAAATTACTTAATCTTAGTAGCTGTTTTTAATTGTGAAGTCTCAACCTATTTTTGGGCAATACAGAGGGAAAGAACTCCAATATTTTTATATCTATATCCATCTATCTGTGTTTGTTGTTGTCATCATTTAGGAAAAAAAGTATACTGTAACATTTGTTTTCAAACATGGTGGTTTCAAATATAAGAGAAAGAAATGCATCTGTAAATATACTTCACTGCATATAACCAGTTCAGGGTGAAATTAATTGACGTATGATGGTGAGAAAAAAGAAAATTTCTAATTAGCGTACATACTAGGGCTGTGCGATTAACTCTTTCCCCGCCAAACACGGAATTTTCCGGGTATCCGTGTTTTAGGTGGTATACGGTAAAGAAGGCCCGCGCACATGCTCTGAAAGAGTACGCAACTCTTTGATCAAAGAAACAGATTGCAATCGCGTCTCAAACGTGAAGTGGAGTTGTGATAATGTAGCTCAAAATATCAATAATATCAGATATGTATATCTGGATACTGGATACAAATGCAGAGGTATATGGCTGATCAAGTGCTGGAGGTGTTGATGGTCTCGGAGTCCGATCACTCTTAATTTGATAATTCTGAATCTGATCGGGACGAAGTAGTGAGTGAGAGAGATGCATGCATGTTGTGCATGCAGAGTTTGTGTACGTAAGGGGTTGCGGAAGGAGACTGCAAAAGTTGTGGTGCTTTTGGATTGCTTAGTTGGGGTTATTTAATATTTAATATTTAACAATATTATCGATCTGTGTTGTACTTCTTTCATGTTATCATTGTTGCTTTGATGCAATCTGTATTGTGAAAAGCACTATATAAATAAATGTGACTTGACTTGTCCCCTTACATCCTGGGAAATGTTACTCTGTTTACCACTCAAAAGCAAATTACAGTGCCTAAATTTGATATATTTTACATTTATTTATTTTTTAAATTTATTTTGGAAAGTTTTATATATGAAGAAAACAACATCTGAATGTATTCTGCTTGAAAATGCACTTGTTTGATAAAAATGCCCTTTTCTCTGTTTTTTGTACAAAATGTTGTGTTTTTGACAAAACCTACATCCGTTCAAGTGGCAATAAAAAAAGAACAAATGAAGATAAAATAAAATATAAAAAGTTTTTTTTGTCTAAAAGCAGAGGCTCAGATCTTTATTTTGGTTATATAGCTTCTTCATAAATTCATGGAAGAAAATATTTAACGGGCCATTGAAATTTAGCAAAAATCGTCAAAAACCCTGGCGGTGGCTGGCAACTTTTTTAAAAAACGCTGGCAGGGAAAGAGTTAATCGCATCCAAAACAAAAGTCTGTGTTTACATAATATATTTGTGTGTGCTGTATATAATTATTTTGTATACATAAATGCCTATGCATGCATGTATATATTTAAGAATTATTTGTGCTTAAATTCTGTGTATATATATATATATATATATATAAACATAATCTATATTATATAAATATTTTATGTAGGAATAACACATTTTCTTAAACATATACATGCATGTGTGTGTATTTATATATAAAAATAATTATATACAGCACACACAAATATCATAACTCGTGTAATCACTCAATCAGTGTTTCAGCAGCAGAAAGACGTCAATAAAACAGCATATTGTCACTAGCATTATATTTACCTCAGCAGCTGTCATTCAGTGTCCATAACTTCCTAGATAAGTTGCACTAAATAAATGCACTATGTTAGCCTATATATTATATTTTACCTAACCTGTTAATGATATCTTGATTATTTAATGTAAGTTTAAAATATCTTTTTCATAAAAATGACAACTGTGTAAATTATTAGAGTAAAAACACGTTAATGTAAAAACTTCCTAATTTTCAGTTTATATGTTTTCATACAATGTGTTGTGTGTTTATTATATCTAAAATAATAAATAGGATCTGAATTTAGGTTAAAGTCTAGGCTTCAACCTTTAATGTTATAGTAATGTGCGACTCCCTATATAGTTTACAACATTAGCAGATTTTTTTAATCCTTGTGAAATGTTTAATTGTAATTGAATTAAATTAAAGACAAAGAACTTTTTTTTTTCATTAAACAACTTAAAAAAAAAATCAATTTCAGCTTTCTAAACCGAACCGAGACCTCAAAACCGTGGGAAAACCGAACCGTCAGTTTTGTGTATCGTTACACCCCTAATAAATATATAAATTGCAAATTTTTAATGTTAAATGATCTGATATGTATATTCTGATGTGAATGTGTCTTTTCTTTTTCCTGCTGCAGATGTAAACTGTTTTATTTGGTGTAGTGTGGCGGCTCTAAACGCCAGCGCCTCGAACACATTTATAGAGCCAGTCACATCATAATATTTAAACTAGGACTGTCAAAACGATTAATTGCGATTAATTGCATCCAAAATAAAAGTTTGTGTTTACATAATATATGTGGGGGCACTGTGTAAAATTATTTTGAATATATATAAAAAACACACATGCATGTATAATTAAGAAAAAAATATTATTTATATATATATATATATATATATATATATATAACATAAATTATATATAAATCTATATACAGAATATACATGAAAATATTTCTTAAATATATACAAGCATGTGTGTGTATTTATATATATATATATAAAATTATACACAGTGCACCACATATATTATGTAAACACAAACTTTTATTTTGGATGCGATCAAACGCAATTAATCGTTTGACAGCCCTAATTTAAACAAACGAAGGGAACGGAGCGATGGAAGAAAAATATTGTGTGTAAAATATAAAATGTAAAAAAAATAAAATAAAAAAATAAAAAAAAAAATCATTAAAAATGAAACCAAGATGTTTGTTCAGTGATTTCAATTTTGAGTCAGGTTATTTTTGTGGTTGTTGACTTTCTTCATTTATCTTTTTAAAGTGTCATCTGACAAAATGAGAGACCTTTTTTACCCTATCATATCTCAGTATTACACTGAACACTCACGCTTACAAGTAATTAGCTGACTTTATACACATTGGGTCTCATTCATGAAACACGAGCAGAACGAATTTGTGTGTAAATCGTGTGTAAAATGGTTCTGGAGTAAATTTTCGGATTCATTAAAATTTTCGTATTTTCCAAATGTTAGTTGGTACGCAAGAAATCTACACCTGCTCCCAGCCACGCGTAAATGGTGCGCTTAACATCCAAACGTTTTGCTCATTAATAAGGCTGCATTTTAATTCACCTTATCGGGTACATATTTAAACAGCATTTTGAAAAAAAAAATATTTTATATAGTAATTACATGCGTTTTTTCTTTTTACTTTTATTATGAGAGTCAGTAATAGCAGATCTGGTGATGGCGGTCCTTCTCCAGTTTGAATACGATTTTTCCGAAGGCAACTAATTTGTTTTTTGCTCTCAAGCTTAATGTCAAACCATTTTTTTCTCACTTCTGGGACTGTCCGATTAACAGATGAAACTCCATTAACTGCATCTGTAATATGCTGCCAATTGCTTCCTTTTTTAGGACTGATCTGCCACTATGTAGGCTACGCTTAAAAAAATGTGGCGTTTTGTATGAACTTGTGGTAATAAAACTTCAATTTCTGCATCCGAGAAATCTTTCTTTTTCATTCGCATTCATGTTATTATATGCATATAAATGTCAGTCGGATATAATGGGCCTGATTAATGGTATAATTGAGAATGAACGTGCACGCGCATTCCATTTACGATTGGTTGGAATTCATTAGCACATACACACATTTTACTATCACATCTGACATTTACGAAGTATTTGTGAATCAGGAGAAGAGTTTTCGGGAAGTTCTCTTTACGCGCAAATCACTCTCATATTTACTCGTATATTTACGAATGTTTCATGAATGAGACCCATTGAGCGGCGTTACATACACTCTTAGAAGAAAAGGTTCTATCAGTGCTACGTATTTAGAACCCCTAAAAGGTTCTATACAGAAGCCCCCCCCCATCAACACACAGCCCCACCTACATTATTTTTCACCAGCCGTTACTGCATTTTATATCTAAATGTGCCATATTATATTGAGATATACAAAATACAACTGATCAAAAACACAAAAGTTCAGAAAGGATACAGAGGTGGTATGATGTGTCGTGTCAGATCATGGCCAAGACGTCAAATTCCAGCCCGTTCTCAGCTGTCAATCAAAGTTAACCGCCCTTATTTGTCATGCATTTTATATCTAAATACGATCTAAACTGATGAGTTAGAAAAAAAATTCACCCACCTCACAGTTGTCAGGCACTCGGAACTAGGGCTGTAGTCAAAGAAGTCCTTAGTCGATCAAAGTCTTGTCCAGCGCAACGATTAGTCGACTAAAAAAAAAAATGTTTTGATTAAACATTTTTTAAACAATTGTCATTGAGAAATTTATAAAACAACAACGAAAAAACATCACAAATAAATAAAACTATAATAACAATACAATTCTTTGAAAATTAAGTTATTTTTTAACTGCAAAAAGTGAAGAGCTCTGTCCTAGGTCTTGACGAACTTCAATTTTTGTGATATCAACTTCAAATTTGGAACACAACTTGGTTAGATATATAGCTTTCATTTTATAGCAATTTTACTGTAAAACATATTTTGTAAAATATTTATTTCATATTAAAAAATACATATTAATAAAGTATATTTGCTTTACTGTAAATTATAACATCCATAACTTCTTCATACTTTAATTTTTTGAAGTGCTTTCACTTTAGTAATAATCTGCTGATTGTTTTCTTTAAAACAAGACCAAACTTTATAAATCTATATTCCAAAGCATTCTTGAATTAAAACCATTTAAGTTTGTATAGTGCATTTTAATGTCAATTATCAAAAATTATCAGGTAAAGGGTTAAATCCGTGCTTCAGAACAAAGAAAATGACCTACAGGTATGAAAATAAGTTGGGCTTTGCTAATCAGCTTTTCTGATAATCAAGTCATTTTGTGTGAAAAGACAATGGTCATGAAAACAGTGGACTTACTTTTGGAAAAAAATACTTTTGGCGTTTGTTTGGAGAGACGGTGCTCACAGAAGGCACAGGCAAACTTTCTTTCTCAATTGGCTCATTTTGGCTTTCATGGGGTCCATAATAACATTTAATACCTCATGAATTTCACTGAATATGATATGAATATCTTCATAAATGGATATTAAAGGCTTTAGCCGCTGGAGTATAATAGAAACCCACATTTTGCTTACGCCGAACAATAACTCCACTTTTGCTCATAATAAATGCTCCGCTGCTCTCAATGGAACGTGAGGCCCAGTGTGTCGCGCAGGAGTCTCTGATTAGCAATTGCTTCAGCGGCCTCGGGCATCTCGGTCCGTAATGTTAATAAAACTTCAATATATTAGCTCATTAACATGATTTCTGCCTAAGTCCCATCGATTTGTATCATCGAGCTATGCCTTTGTTTAGAATTATCGACTTCTAGTGGCGAAACTTACATACTGTGCCTTTAATAAAGAATCAGAATTGACACCAACCTCTTTGTTCTTCGGTGTGTTTCATTCTGGATGTTCTCAGTGTCCTTCAATAAACTCTGTGTTTGCAGATTTCAGCTCTTCCTGATGGTTTGATGCTCGTCTTCACTTGTAGCTGAGGGGAATATTCCAGCGTTTATTGGCGAACTGCAGTGGGAGGAGCTTCACTGGAGGAGGAGGAGCTTCACTGGAGGAGGAGACCTAACAAAATCAAAAAGAAAACACTTACTGAGTTTGTTTTACTAATTTACACATTTTAAATGTTTATGCCCACCTTTTCTATCAAGTGAAGTAACTTTTAAGTAAATTAACCTCAAAGGTCTGATTTCACAGACAGGGCTTGGATTAAGCCAGGAATAGGCCTTTGTTCAATTAGGACATTTAAGTAGCTTTTGGGCTAGGGGTGTAACGATACCCTCATGTTAGGATTTGATATCATAATACTGACCTCACGATATTGCGATACTACAAGAAATATGGTAAAAGGTTAACAAAGAAATTACTGTTGATTGAAACGCTAAATTTGGGATTGCAATGGGAGTGGAATGAAAAGGGTTGGACTTGGTGCTGGAAAAACAATGCACAGGACGATAATAAAGAATTATATTAGATGAATATGCTTGCAATTTTATTAATAACATAGGACAACAGATCTAACGACATAATTAATGAGGTGAAAACATGATCTATTGACATGAAACAAAAAGACTTTTCATCTGCTCTGATAATAGTGAAGATCCATAGACTATCATCAACACATATTCGACAAGCCATTCAGGACCAGCAGCAGATCATCTCACTTTATTATAAGTATTTGCTGCTAGAAACATTGTTACAGACTATACTGAAAAAGAATAAAAGTGGTCCAATATTAAAATATTATTTCTCAAATGATACAGTAAAATTGCAGGAACATAAAGACTAATGAAACCCATCTTTATCAAACATTGAACTTTGCCAATATGAATGGTTCATTTTCTAATAACTTACGTTACATTAATAACAAAGCCGTTCGCTAGTAGCATCTTACCGTTTTGAATGCGAGTAACATAACATACATGTCTTATTTAAGTGTTTTAGTTAACACACACGAAGAGCGCTGAACAGGATAGAAGCCATTTAGAAACGACCGCTTAAAATGTGGTTTTAAACTGTGTGTAAAGAGTAGTATTTAACACTTACTTGATCGCGGCTAGTTGCACGCTGGTTGCACGCGGTTGCTCGTGGCCGCCATTTTGGATTTGGGTTAAGCGAGTGAATGAATGTGTGACTGGAGACTTCCGGTTTCGTTAACGCTGGTGCAGGGAGCCGGAGAAAGACGAAAATGATCTCTTATAGTGGTTTATAGAATCAACTATATATATCATTTAAAATACTACTGAGATGTATATTACAATCACACGAGCAAATGGCAATTAAATGCATGGATGCAAAGTCAGATTAATGAATGAAGTACAACTGTTCACGAACAGAACCGTTTTGTATGCGAGTAACATAACGTTACATGTCTTATTTAAGTGTTTTAGTTAGCACACATAAGAGAACACGATAGAAGCCATTTAGAAACGACCGCTTAAAATGTGTTTTTAAACTGTGTAAAGAGTAGTATTTAACACTTACTTGATCGCGGCTAGTTGCACGTGGCCGCCATTTTGGATTTGGGTTCGGCGAGTGTGACTGGACACTTCCGGTTTCGCCTTGATTTATAGAATCAACTATATCGTTTAAAATACTACTGAGAGATATAGTCAGATTAATGAATGAAATACAACTGTTCACGAACAGAAGATTGTCTTAGTCTCATGCTGCATACACAATGAGAATTATGCCTTCTGTAAATATAGAGTTACAACTACGATTTAATTTGTTTGCATACAATAGCCTGAACATTCATACGTTTGGCCTGTCTTGTTTAAATCTCCATGAATAGGCCAATATTTTCCAATATTGTATATACATGCATAATATACATACATACATATATATATATATATATATATATATATATATATATATATATATATATATATATATATATATATATATACTGTATGTATACTATGCATGTATATACATGTGTGTCTATGGTATGCACACACGCACACAGTAGGGTTGGGCTTAAATACTTGCAAATACATACGTAATTATGTAAGTAATTAAATAAGTAAGTAATTTTAGTAAAAGTTTATTTCATATAGTGCCTTAATGCAGCTTC
>CM075875.1:985000-1092500 GCA_038021265.1 Cyprinella venusta | reverse complement strand
ATTTAATGCGTCCTTGCTGAATTAAAAATTAATTTCTTTATTTTTTTAAGTAGTGGTGCTTATCACCAGTTAATTTGCTGACATTTCAACATTTTGAGACTATTGGATTTAACTGATTTAATTTTTAATTTGACCTAAGTAAATATTGTGTGAAATAAACGCACATCTCATTTGCTATAAATATCCACATCATATAATCAATTAGTCTGTAGATATCAGCATCACTCATTAAAAACCCAGGAGCAGGATGACATGACTTTATAAAACAACAGCAACATCACTATAATATTCAATAAATTGTTACATTTATTAACACTACCTTCCACTGTAAAAAATATTTTCAAGATTTGTTATCACAACATATTTTCTTTTGTCAAATCAACTTTATAATAATTTATTTAGTTGAGATAACTTATTATTTTGAGTTTCTGATGATTAAATTAATCTCCTTCATTGTATTAACTCACTTTTTCCAGTTCAATCAACTTATAATTAAGGCAACCCAGGTTACTTACTTTTTTAAGTTAAACCAACAATAATTTTTATAGTGTAGTAATCACAACATTTTTTCTTTTGTCAAATCAAATTAAATAATTTATTTAGTTCAGATAACATATAATTTTGAGTTTCTGATGATTAAATTAATCTCATTCATTCATTGTATTAACTCACTTTTTCCAGTTCAATCAACTTAAAATTTTAAGGCAACCAGGTTACTTACTTTTTTAAGTTAAAACCAACAATATTTTTTACAGTGTAATAGGGAATAACCATAATAGTATTTAATAACATTTTTATTTTAGTTGCAGTTTTTTAATTACTTTTTTTATTTTTTTATTTCAATTTACCTTTCATTTCTTTTTGCTTCGATTTTAATCATTTTTAATACTTCAATGCGACATTTATAATTTTAATATATTTATTTATATTTTATATAATAATATATTTATATTTTAATATATATAAGTTTTTTATGTAATATATATATATATATATATATGTTTAATATATTTAAGTTTTTTAGAAATTAATATATTTAAGTTTTAATATTTATATTTACATACATATATATATATATATATATATATATATATATATATATATATATATTTAATAAATTTAAGTTTTTTATGTAATATATATATTTATATATATATATATATATATATATTTTTTTTTTTTTTCCAGCTTTATTTCCCTGACCTGAAAATGATTTTCAATAGTTTTAGTTAACAATAACGACTAACTGCCTGGCAACATTAGTATAGAATGTGTGTCAAACGTATTCAAACACGCCTCATCCAATCAGAACTAGTATTATAATAGACCTCATGTAGCTCCGCCCCTTTTCAGCGCTGCACTCGTTGTGTTTCCACAGCATGAAGGAAAGATCTAACATGTTTATAAATGAACTGCTGCTTATAAAGTCTTCCTGACCGTACTGACAATTGTTATGACATCCTCTTCAAACATTACAACGCTCAGGATAAGTTTCATTAACTCTACAATACGTAAATCCACTTGTTTCTCAGGCGCATAATGTCAACAAGCTTCTCTAAAAGACTGTACATGAATTTGTGAGCGAGTGTAGTCACCGTGATGTACACTCGACTGGCCACTCCGCTGAGGTTGAGAGGCAGTGGATGCTCCTGGTTGATGGAGGTTTGGTAGGAGGACGGCCACGGGTCCGGGAGAGACGTGTTGGAACGACCCATGACCCAGTACGACTGGAAGATCTTCTGCAGGTCGGCAGCCAAACCACTGCAGTTATAGATCACCACACCCAGCTCCTTCACCTGGAGGAGAGGTTAAGTGTACTGCCAAAACTGGAGCTATTGCTACTGTGAACCTTTGGATAAAAAGGATAAAAACGCCTCACCTGCGTTAAAGATCTCCAGTCCATGTTGGCGCTGCCGATGTAAACGTGTTTCCCGTCCACAATCCAGAATTTAGTATGAAGGACTCCTTTAGTCAAGCGGCCGAAGTTCACTCGTCGTACCTGTACTCCTACGTGAAGAAACAACACACAGTTACGACTAACTTCTGAAATGAATCCTCAAGAGTTGAAAAATAGAAGTGTTGAAAAAAAGACTCGCGACTAATTACTTAAAGTCCGCCATCATTTTAGCCCTTAAAACTCATCTTTGATCAACAAAATTACATATTTAAATGTTTTTTTCCGTTATTGCCATAAAATATCTTGAACGTAACAGGACCCCTTGCCTCATTTAGTATGCGCAGTTCTATGAATATGCAAATGAGCTCCACCTCCACTCAATCAATCACTGGTTGACGATCACACGTTGATCTGATTACAAGGTCGTTTGTGATGGAAATGTTGGAATAAATAAATGTGGAAATGATGAAATGTGGAAATAAATAAATATAGAAATAAATAAATGTGAAAATAAGGAAATGTAGATATAAAAACATAAATACGGAAATAAATGTGGAAATAAATAAAAGTTGAAATAAATAAATGAATAAATGTATAAATAAATAAATGTGTGAAAAAATACAATTATACATAAATATAGAAATAAAAGTATAAATACTCATTTATTTGCACTGTTTTACATTTCTTTGTACATTTATTTATGTATTTATTTATGTATTTTTGCTTTTTTACATTTCTTCATACATTCATTTATGTATTTATTTATTTTTAATTAAGTCAGCTTTGGCATTCCATATTAAACGTGCTGAACCCTCCGTCTGCTCATCGCCTTTATTTATTTATTTTATGTTTATTTCATTATATATTCTATTATATATATAATATTATATATATTATAATATTCAAAAGCAAAATGTTATCTGTTTGACCACAAAAGTAATTGAATATTTTACATGGCATTTTACTCCCTTTTTTTGAATGAGTGCATCTTAAAAACTAATTGAAGTACACAGCTCAAATCAATTCTGTATAGTTTTAAACTGTGTTATGCACGTTTTTCACATTGACAAGTTTGAGGTTGACATTTATAATTTTTTGGTATTGAATAAAATATGTAGATTTTTTTTAAATAGTTTTTCTTATTGTTTATTGCACTTTTGAGATATTTATCATCTAGTTACTATTATTTATATATATATATATATATATATATATATATATATATATATATATATATGTATACAAACATAGCCTTCAAATTGGGAGAGTAAGGATTATTTTGATGTATGGCATATGAAAAGAATGACAGCACAGCATGTAAAAATAGAAAGATATACTCCGGTGGAATCGTTCAATGGCACAGTATGATAACAGTGTGATTAAGGAGGCTTTTGTAATTAATTTGATAATTGTATTAGGCAAATTTTACATCCATAAGTGTAAGTTTTCTAACAAAAAGCCCCTTTTCTCTGTATTTCTTGTAGAATAAAAAAAATTCTCTACTATTCAATCTAGTACTAATGCAAAAGCTAATACGACTGTGCATTTGTGTACTGTCTTCAAAATTTTTGATTGATATGTGGTCTTGTGTGTGTTTTTTCTTCTTTATTGTATTTTTTGTATCTCCCCTGGCTTTAAAGTTTGTCATGTAATGTTTTGTTTAAGCAATAAAAAATAATTGTTCTACGGCAGATCATAAAGGGTTTAAAGCTGGATTTTCCCCACAGAGGGACTTTAAAACAATAATAAGGCACAGTTCCTGACCGTTTTCTCTCAGGACTCGCAGGTCTGTTGAATTGAGAGCCACAGTCGGGATGCTGGTCACCACTCGCACAGACACGTTTCTGGATGGTAACGCGCTGAACTCCTCTAAAATCTCTCTGCCCTGCAGACACAAACGTGACGTCGACAATCAAAAAAAGTTCAATATGAAGGTCATATGATGCCATAAAGAATCACATGCGCAGGGTAAGATTTGTGAATGTGTACATAGGATTGCAAGCGTAAATTGTTCAAGGGAAGATATGTAAGGGTGTAAATCGTCAAATTCAAGTGCAAGAAAAATATATTTGTTATTCGTCAATTTAATGCATGTACTGTGAAAATGCATCTTCATGCTAATGCATAATAAATCTGATCTGTATTCTTCTGACTTGGTTTTGGCACTGGCTGGTTATGTATTTGCTCAAATTTATTTTTAATCATTTCTAACCCCAAAAAACTTATGGACTGCGGCTTTAATGAGCACATTCACAACGTTAACCGGTGGGCAACGATTAATCGCATCCAAAATAAAAGTTTGTGTTTACATAATATATGTGTGTGTAGTGTGTATAATTAATTTGTATATATAAATACACACACATGCATGTATATATTTTAGGGCTGTGCAAAAGTTAATTGTGATTAATCACATCCAAAATAAAAGTCTGTGTTTACATAATATATTTGTGTGTGCTGTATATAATTATTTTTTATATATAAATACCCATGAATGCATGTATATATTTAAGAATTATTTGCGCTTATACTCTGTATATATAAATACATAATCTATATTATATAAATATAAATATTTTATATATGAATAACACATTTTCTTAAATATATACATGCATGTGTGTATTTATATATACAAAATAATTATATACAGCACACACAAATATATTATGTAAACACAGACTTTTATTTTGAATGCGATTAATTGCAATTAACTTTTGCACAGCCCTAATATATTTTATATATATTTATTCACAATTAATATTATATATATAAATATAAATATTTGATATATTAAAAACACATTTTTTATTAAATATATACATGCATGTGTGGGTATTTATATATACAAATTAATTATAAACACTACACACACATATATTATGTAAACACAAACTTTTATTTTGGATGCGATTAATCGTTGCCCATCCCTAGCGCATGCGATTGTTTATGGCATCATATTACCTTCATAGTTAAGATCCAGCAGTATTTGCACATGCAGAGATGGGTTTCTAAGAGTGTTGCGTGTGCATGAGTCTCACAGCTCTGTCGGCGCTGGAGTTCACGTTGATGTCGTCAGCCGTCAGAGACCAGTAGAACGACGCCACGTCGATTTGTTCTGTGGCCGAAGACAGAAGATCCTTCCAGGCTTCAAACAGGCTTCCTCCAGCGCTGGCGTTTCTCCCGTAATCCATGCTGACGGGGAAACTCTCAACCAGAACCATCCTGGGGGAAAACAAGGCCACGAGTAATCACGAATCAATCTACTTCCAAAACAAGACAACCATGTGTTTTCTGCTCCACTATGAAGAATGATTTCATACTTAAGACTGAAATTACATGCTTAAGAATGATTCAATTATTCTTCATAGTGGAGCCAAACACACACGGTTCTCTTGTTTTGGAAACTTGATTGATTTGTAGAAGTCATTACTCGTGGAAAACTGTGTCTCAACACAAATTCACCACAGCATGATCTAAAAATGACAGTTTTCTTACATTTCTCTCGAAACTATAAAGCAGAAGCTGAACTGAAAAAAAACCCTGAAATATAAATATATACATGAAGAATTTTAATAATTTTTAATAATTCTTTCTAAGTATGTAATTTCGGTGTCTTGATCTTAATTGTGTGTGTGTGTTTATGTGTATATTTAGTAAAAAACAAAATAAATAAATAGAGTGTGTGTATGTATCTATGTGTAAATATTATTTACACATACATACATACATACATACTCAATTTATTATTTTTTTATTATTAAGGTTATTTCTACTAAATCGAAAACTAAAATCTTTAAAAAACAATTATATATATATATATATATATATATATATGAAGAGTTCAGATGCAAAAGCCTCTAAATGCCATTTGAAATTTTCTTCTAAAATGACCATTTTTATCAAGCTTGTATATTTAAGTTCAGTAATTTCACTTAAATGACAATTAATAGGTAATCTTCATTGCCATTTAAGTGAAATTACTGAACTTAAATATACAAGCTTGATAAAAATGATCATTTTAGAAGAAAATTTCAAATGGCATTTAGAGGCTTTTGCATCTGAACTCTTCATATATATATATATATATATATATATATATATATATATATATATATATTATTATTACTTGAAATAATTATTGAAAATAAAAAATATGAAAATAATTAGTAACAAATTTCAATGAAAACATATTTTTTAATCTAATTCATACTATAATATCATATCAATGATAATAAAATAACACTGTCTCAAAGCCTATTGAAGCATTGAATTTATGTAACTTAAAGTAAACTTCAAACTAAATAAATACTGGCTCAAAAATGATCAATTCTATATCAATCTAAAATATTTCAGTCCGTTATAGATATTTCAGCTGAATAACCCGAGTAATGTTATGAATTTAGAATAAATGTGTAAGTATTCAAAATAAAATAATAAAAAATATGACATTTTTAGCACATATAGGCCTACATCTAATTTTAACTGATTTTCACCAAGAATAGTTTGCTGATAATCAATAGTTGTTGTAATGGTTGGAGGGGATTTAACAAGGGATTTCTTACAAGTTCAATTAAGTCGAACTAAAGGTCAGCCGGCATGTA
This sequence comes from Cyprinella venusta, assembly GCA_038021265.1. Classification (NCBI taxonomy): domain Eukaryota; kingdom Metazoa; phylum Chordata; class Actinopteri; order Cypriniformes; family Leuciscidae; genus Cyprinella; species Cyprinella venusta. The sequence goes on along the minus strand of CM075875.1, from coordinate 1,085,999 downwards.
ATCAACCAAATCAATAGAGAAGCTGGACTTAAACTCAAAGGTGACAGGAAGTGAAATCATGAAAACAGGAAGTTGGCTCACCTGCTGTGCTCATTGGGGACGGTGTAATTACAGCATGCCGGTGTGTCATCTTCACTCTTTAGTTTCTCTATTACCACGATGGCCAATAAAACCCCTAACACGATTAAACATCCAGTGGCCAACAGGACAGAAACAGGGCACTTTGAGTCCTGCAAACAGAAAAACATCACACCCATATTTGATATAAATCCTCAAACCTGTGGATGAGATGACATGCTCTTTAAAGGGTCTATATAGGATTCAGAAACCCTTGTTAACAATATAGTTAACGAACATCCCGACGCCCACTGAAAATAAGTCATACACATTTGGCACAAAATAACAGGAGTAAATATCGCTTATAATTTGCAATTTGCCACTACATTTATTAGATTATGTCAGACTTCATTTTACTTATATACTTCTTTCTGTGTATTTAAGCGTAAATACCTTTTCTTTATTGGTCTTTTAGCTAGAGGGTTAGCATGCTCTAAAAACACAATTCATATGTTGTATAAATAATAAAGCAATGATATCTGAATGTGATTGTGCGTATAAAATATTACCATACAGGCTAATTTATAATTACATGTGAGATTTTTTTTTACAAGTAGAAAACGTGTTTGTACAACATCTTTCAACATTAGCAAAGCGTCGATTTTCGATTCGTTTTAAATGGCGTGTCTGACGTAGCTAATAATACGTCGATATTCTCACACACTGTAGAAAGAATATATTTGCATTGGTTGTGTGTATAATTTTGTATTAAATAATATTAATAATAATAATAAATAGTAAAAAAAAAACGTTCATAACTTTTAAACTTTAAAAAAAGATGAGAAAAAAAGATATTTGTTCGTTGTTTCGATGTCACGAGAAACATCGTTTCTGAGTTTATTCAATGTCAGTTTGCTAACTTCCCCTCAATAAGTAAAAAATAAACAAAAATGACAAAGCAGCAGTTCAGAAAACATCTGATCATAGCGATGTGGATATGTTTGAACCAAATCTGCGATTCGACATAACGTCGACGGATGAGGTAATTAAAAACAGACGTTATCGGGAGCGCGCGTAACCGTAACATCATTTTGATTTTCCCGGCAAAAACGTCCCGAGTCCCTCACATTAAAAAAAAAATCTACACGGGCGTCGGGGAACTTTCGTATTTAAGTTACAAGCTGTTCACAAATTGGCAATAAAGGTGACTAATGCATGCAAATTATTACAAAAAGCCCATTTAAAGCGTCACTTACCTTGGTGTTTGACACATAATCGTCATGTAAGCTCTGATAAGAGGTCCGTTTTTGAACACCTCGTAAGCGTGAAGATCTAAAAGTAGAACATGTAAAAGCTGATTGACATCGACCAACTGTTCAGAGAAATACAAGCATCATCCAATCTACAGCTGAAACGAGTTTATATTCTGTTATAAATCAACGATAAACAGTTATACGTGATAAAGTGCCGTGAACTTACTCAGACATGTCGAGCAGGTGTTGATTGTATTCTTGTGTGGAGCTCAAAGGGAAATACTCAAATAGTCAATAGTTCCTCATTCGCTTTTCATTTCTGTTTTTTATGCCACTTTAACATTCATGTGATGATCAAAAGAGCTTTTAAAGCATCTATAAATCACATCTTAAATATTATTAACTGATAAGTTTTCTGAAAAAGATGCACGGGTAAAAAATACACATGGACTAGAACATACGATCAAAATGCATGAATTAATAATAGCTTCAGCTGTGCTTAAACACACACTGACATATCAAAATCAATACTTTGATAGAAGGAAATCAGATTCATTTCAGACAACTCTATGCAACAAAATCGGTTTTAAAATATGAATGTTTTTAGGAGAACCACAATTAAAGGTTGATTATAGGCTTTGATCTTCTGCGAGTTAAATGCACAGATTTTAAGGCGGCAAAACCACACTAAAAATATTTGGTACAGGATTAAATTTTAAACAATTTTCACTCAAAAATTGCAAGCAAATTTAACACAGAAACGGCATGGTGACAGAAATAAACATGAAATAAAGAAAGACCGAGGCAGTATTTTCTTGTGAAACCTCCAACTTCAATGTCTATCACTCATGTTAATATATAATATTATACTGCATGCTGAATAATATTTCATACCTCGTTCAGTGCACGTGAGTTTGTCCGAACACACGTCATCCAGGCATTAAAGACCATGAAAGAGTGTCAGAAACTCCCGACTGTTCAGAGTTTTACTTTCATTTCGGGAGAAACACGACTGGAGCTTCAGTCGCACATCATGTTCATGCAAGCATTTATATGGAGGACTCCAGTTAAAACAACTATTCAGGTTCATTGATCTGAGAGATTAATGTACATCAACATTATGAGCTCATTCTGATATCAGAAAAACAAAACCTCCATGGAAATAATGACCAAAAACAACAAAACAGTTACATGTCAATTCTTTATTGATCTTTAACATACAAATACCCTGTCCGACAGAGACAAAAAGAGATTTAAATAATCATGTAAATTACTTGTGCTTATATTTCCATAACAACCATCAAAAAGAAAGTGACAAAAAAAACAGTGTATTTACAGTTAATGCCACAATCTGTGCGGCTTCTCAATCACTGCATTATGAACGCCACAAGCTGGTGAAATCAGCAAATATAAATGTGCAAAATATATATTAAACATATCATATTCTCTCAATCTCAAATGCCTGTGATTTTCACGAGGAGCTTGTGCCAAAGCAGCGATTGGACTAGACGTGACTCTAAACAGGCTATATAGATTTAGCCTTGCGCTGAAATCATTAGCAAAGTGACTAGCGATGATACACACACACACACCGATGGTCATACCAGTGACCCTTCCCGGTCTGAGCTTCTGAACATGCGTCGGGTGTTCGGCGTCGGTCCTCCTCCTCCTCCTCGGTGTGGCGCTCTGGAGTCCCGGGACGAGGCTCTGGAACTGCGAACCCCTGCCGAGGAAAACGTCCTGCTGAGATCCGGGTTTCCTCGCGGGTCTATGATGGTGTTGATGACTGAAGGAGACACGAGCGAGTTATCTCTCCATCTGAAGCTCATTTCAGGAGTAATGCGAAACATTTTATGAAATAAAATGATTCAAATTCGCATGGATACGCGGACGCAACAAAAAATTCTGTATGATGAATGAATAAGTCCAGACAAGTAATTTGGCGATGTCACTTTGTAAAGAAAGACTACACGCCTGCACACATATTATATATTCACACTAGGGCTGTCATTTTCGTGAAAAAATCGGATTTTTGAGATATAAGTGTTCATTGAAGCGATTTTCCGTGTCTAAAGATGTTTCCTTTTTCAACACCAAATACGGGCAAATCCACAGACACCTAACAAGCATTAGGACGAGCGTAAAGACTCCAGTCAGGAATATTCCTGATGATTTATTGGCGTGAAGTTTCGTCACAATGACAAACAGGAGTGCAACATTCAGGGATTGAGATTAACACACTCGACTTGCCAAATGCGGGTAAAAATGAAGTTTGGCGGGAAATGCTGTCGAATCACGAGCCAATCAGGCGTGTTTCTGTGTTTACTCGCTTTGCTGGGGAAGTTCGTGTATGCAGATTCTGCACAAATTTAGTGTAAATACACTAGAGCCCGACCAATAAAGGGTTTTGAAGGCCGATACCGATACAAATATTTTTGGGTTTTAAAATCCGATATATCGGCCGATATTTTATTTTTTTATTTTTTAAACTGGACATGATAGTCACAAATTTTGTCCTGCTTATTTGAGTTTAGAGAACTGATGGGGATGATCTTTTAATTGTTATTCAAGCAATGTATGTCTCGTGACCAACTCAACGAGTGTTGCCAGCAGGAACGGTGTAGAGCGCCCTCTGGTGGACAAACTATACAACTCCAACACTCATGACATGGTTCAAGCGTGTTTCGTCCGTTTTTATTTTATTTTTGAAATATTCATTTATCGGCCATTATAACTGCTGATACCGATAGTTTGGAAAACACCTAATATCGGCCGATAATATGGGTCTGGCTCTAAAATACACAACTTGTGATCCTCATGATATATTAAATCCAGCGTATTGAACGGAATCTGCTCATTTCTGGCTCACTTGAACACACACGTCACTACGCAACATATAACGGCGCGCTTGTTCACTTGCATTGAAGTAATAGCGAATATTAAAAAGCATTTGGTGAACAGAAAAGACACTGTTATTTTCCAACATCCGACATGTTCTGTGTACTGATCAGTCCACCTAAAACACATTTTTAGTAAAAAAAATAAATAAATAAATAAAAAGGCCGTTAAAAATCGATTCCCAATTTTTGCTTTCAATACTTGTGTTCATTGATCCGTTCGATTGTGCAATCGATTTTCAAACGTAAAGTGACAGCCCTAATTCACACACGCATATCTACAGACTAAACGCGTAATACGCATGTGCACGCCATCAACATTGTCACACATTCAAGTTTTTGAAGTTTACGGAGATTATAACGTTTACACAATGTTTCAAAACTTGCACTTTGGAAGCGGTTTTAAAGTTTGCGTTTGATCACCAAACACCATTATCATGCAAATGAACACTATACGTATTCTGTTTCCTGTTAAACGGTGTCGTGCAAGTTAACAACTAATGATCTTTACAACAGAAGTGAATCAATCAAAACTAACTTTATCTGGACAATAACTTTATTCTAGAGCTGTTCCTGTAATCTCCTGTTTTGACTGTAAAGCTGACTACTGTATATTGTTAAAGCGTGGTATAAGCGAGTGTGACGTGACAAGGACAGAAGAAAGAGCATCGCTGACCTTCCAGCTGTTTCTGAACTCTCCTCAGCTCCTTCAGAATTGATGCAATTTCCTACAAGACGAGCAAGGAGATAAAAAGGAGAAAAATTATTCAAAAGCAATGATGCATTTGTCACAAACAACTATTCAGTATTACAAACAATAACTATGAACAATAAATGTTAATCTCAACATGATAAAGTCATATCTGTTGACATTAATGCAGTGAGCCAACATGAACTTTATTTAAAACACTAACAAATGTTAATAAATGCTGTAGAAATATATATTTCTCATTGTTAGTTAACAAACGTAAGCTTATTGTAAAGTGTTACCAAAACACTTTAGATATAAACCAGTCAGGGTTATTATTGTTAACTAAAAAGAAAAACTATATATGTTTAGTACTTGGGAAAAAAAAAAGTATTACAGTTAGTTCAATGAAGTTTGTACTTAGTAACATTTATTCAGGGAAAGACAAAACGAGACTCGCCTTGTTTGATGTTTTCAGTGGTGGGGAATCATCAGCCGCATTGATTTTCGCCTCCATTTCACTCAAAACATCCATCTTATTATGAAACAAAACCCTGAAAAAACATGACAATATGTGAAAATGAAAAAAATCAGGCATTTAACTAGCTCGAGATTCAGAGTGTTTTATTTAGTGCCATGTCATCATCCAAGGCTGTTTTCATGGTGAACATTAAATTATAAAAATACAAATATCATATAAATACAGAAACAACCAAACAAACAAAAACAGCAAGTCATTTTATAAAAGAATTTTTAAATTAACATATGATAAAAAACAAAACAAAACCTATTCAGGCATAATCTCACTAAATAAGTCCTTAAGTGGAGTAAGTTGTACTTGCAGGACGATCTAATAAAATATGTTTAAAGGTGAGGGGAATCCTTCAAAACATATATATAGTTGGATCTTCGCTAGCGACAAGAATATAAAAACAGGGTAAAAGAGATGTTAAAGCATCACCATGAAAAGCATCTTGTGAAACTCACTTGATCTTCTCGGTCAGTTGCTCGGTGTTCTCGCGGATGGCCAGGGACAGCTGGGACACCGGATTCAGCATCACGTTATTCAGCGTAACCTGAGGAGAAGAACGAGGTTTACAGCTCAGTGAACGATAGGGCTGCATTAATCGATTAATCGCAATTTACATGTAAACGCACTTTAAACCGGTTTGGTTTATCGTGATTTTGAAATCACAAAGGCTGTGATTGTGTGTGATGTGGTGTGTGTGTGTCAGAGAGAGCGCCCTCTGGTGTTCAGAGAGATATGTGGTGTGTGTGTGTCAGAGAGAGAGCGCCCTCTGGTGTTCAGAGAGATATGTGGTGTGTGTGTGTCTGAGAGAGAGCGCCCTCTGGTGTTCAGAGAGATATGTGGTGTGTGTGTCAGAGAGAGAGCGCCCTCTGGTGTTCAGAGAGATATGTGGTGTGTGTGTGTCAGAAAGAGAGCGCCCTCTGGTGTTCAGAGAGATATGTGGTGTGTGTGTGTCAGAGAGAGAGCGCCCTCTGGTGTTCAGAGAGATATGTGGTGTGTGTGTGTCAGAGAGAGAGCGCCCTCTGGTGTTCAGAGAGATATGTGGTGTGTGTGTGTCTGAGAGAGAGCGCCCTCTGGTGTTCAGAGAGATATGTGGTGTGTGTGTGTCAGAAAGAGAGCGCCCTCTGGTGTTAAGAGAGATATGTGGTGTGTGTGTGTCAGAGAGAGCGCCCTCTGGTGTTCAGAGAGATATGTGGTGTGTGTGTGTCAGAGAGAGAGCGCCCTCTGGTGTTCAGAGAGATATGTGGTGTGTGTGTCAGAGAGAGAGCGCCCTCTGGTGTTCAGAGAGATATGTGGTGTGTGTGTGTCTAAGAGAGAGCGCCCTCTGGTGTTCAGAGAGATATGTGGTGTGTGTGTGTCAGAGAGAGCGCCCTCTGGTGTTCAGACTCAGAGAGATATGTGGTGTGTGTGTGTCTGAGAGAGAGCGCCCTCTGGTGTTCAGATGAAGTAGCGCTAACTACCGATCAGCCACACTGCACTGACAAGCTGCGTATTAAATAATTATAAATCGCGATGTGGTTTCGTTGCATTAATCGTGCAGCCCTGGTGAGCGACCCGAACCGTCGGCTGAAGAGAAGCACTGATACCTCGTCTTGCCTCGCACTCGGGCCCTCAGACTCCTCACACACCAGCGCTGACAGTGGAGACTCTTTCTGGACACTCACACTGGCTTCGGGAATCTGCTGCCGCAACTGAAAAACAACAACATGAAAAGTTTTATTCTATATGAGATATTTGTATTTTTTTTCATTTCATGTTTGCCATGAAAACAGCCTTGGATGATGACATGGCACTAAATAAAACACTGAATCTGAATCTCGAGCTAGTTAAATGCCTGATTTTTTTCATTTTCACATATTGTCATGTTTTTTCAGGGTTTTGTTTCATAATAAGATGGATGTTTTGAGTGAAATGGAGGCGAAAATCAATGCGGCTGATGATTCTCCACCACTGAAAACAAACAAGGCGAGTCTCGTTTTGTCTTTCCCTGAACAAATGTTACTAAGAACAAACTGTAATATATATATTTGTTATTATTATTATTATTTTTTATATATGTCTATTCTTTTTTCCTTTTTGTTTTTTTATTTTAGTTAACAATAATAAAAGTGTAGAGCATGAAAAAAACAGTTATGTGGATAAAACATGATATAAACAATAACAGGCCTTCATAAGTGAAAGAAACCTTACCGCACATAAAACACAACATTAGATATTCAAGCCTATTTGAAAATGACACAAAACATCAGTTGTTTTAAATGTATGTAAGTTTGTAACTACACAGTAGTTTGGGATCAGATATGTCTTTTCAAAGAAGTTTGTTTTTTTATTCAGTAAGGACGCAGTAATTTTCTGCCATAAATTGCTCAAAAGTGGCATTTATAATGTTACAAAAGATTATATTTCAAATAAATGCTGATCTTTTGAACTTCCAATACAAATAATCCTGAAAAATAACATTTATAATGGTTTTCGCAGAAATATGAACGGTTTAACACAATTGAAATGAGCTTCAAATCATCATATTAGAGTGATTTCTGAAGGATCATGTGACACTGTGTTTTATTCCTGTGATCAAAGCTGAATTTTGAAAGCTTTATTTTACTATATATGTTCACATAGAAAACAGCTTTTCTTATTATTGCATTATTTTCCCCCTGTAGTTTTGATCAAATAAATGCATGAACAGCACCTCCTCGTGGGCAGATATGGCGGGTCCCATCTTGTCAGTAGAAACACTCTGAGCTTCTGGATCTCCAGCAACATCGTGAATCTCTTGGGCCAGAATAGCCAGATCTTTGGCCAGGTCCTGACTCAATCTAGAAAAATGACATTTTTACAGAGGCAATTGGACATCAAAACAAACATTTTAAAAAGTTAGGGGCAATGCAGTAGTACAAGTAATAATTCGTTTGTTTTTTGGGAATAAAAAATGTTTCATAATCTATAAAATATTTTTATTACTATGTACTGCAATGAGTCAAAAACATCATACAGCTCATGAAACATTCACAGATGGTTATAAATGGCAATTAATTTTTTTTACAGCATTTACAATTAAAATTATTACATTATTACAATTAAAATGAGCCCAAAATTAACATAATATATTGCTTTCATGATAAGAAATTCTTCATGGAGAAACAATTTTAAAAATGCCCTTTAGGGGGCGTCAAGGGCTATATTGTTTCCATGTGCTGTAAATTTTGAGTACTTTATCCAATCACCACAAAATTTTATCCAGATGGAGGTCACATGTAGAGGGACTTCACTAAAAAAGGAATTTTCCTTCTACATGGTTTTCCTTCCTGAGTTATTCCATGACAAAAAAGAAAGATATATATAAAATAAATAATTTAAAGGTTTTTTTTCTCCTTTTTTGCGATAATTAGGTTATGTCCATTTGTCTTTGTCCGCCAACAAACAAAACAAACCAAAAATACATGTTTCAGGACATTTTTTGAGAGGATAAAATGTTTTTGTTTAAAAAAGTTTGTCTATGTTAAGTAATTATCATTTCTTTTACATTTTATCTTTCAAATAGAGGTTAAAAACCAAGCAAATATCGGCCAAAATAAATCGGCAGCATTAAATGGCCGTCGGCCGACCCGGATTTCAAAAGATCGGTCTCGACGTGAAAAAAAAACCCATATCGGTCGACCCCTAATTAATTTAGTTCATTTATATATAAATAGGTGCCCTGGAGAAAACCGTGATGTCATGGTCCAGCTCAGATTTCATATAATGGTGTCAATGGAGGCAGATTAATAATATTGTTGAATATTAAATTAAATGTCCCCTACTAAGCAGGTCAAAAGCCAATGGCGACACGGTGACAATCCAAAATTTGTCAAACTAAATTGATTATGTGATTCCATCTGCATTTTCCACAGAAATCATATGTTTGATCCGTCCTCACCTGGCAATCTCTGCGCTATGAGACGTCCAGTTCTGGAAGGCGTCGCTCTCGTGTCCTTCGCCCTCGGAGTCTCTGGAACGGGGCATGGCTCGCACCGGACCTGCTGGATGGAGACTGGGGTTCTGCTGGGCCCCTGAATGATGGGAGCGTTTGTGTTTAGGGGTGCTAAGGTTAGACTCGTACTCATCCTCTGAGGTGGAGGCGTAGTCTGAACCCTTCTGACGCCTCCTGGAGCCTTGGCCCAGGGAATTGGGAATGGGGAGCGTTTGGTACACACCAAGTCATCAGAGGATGGGACAGAAACCAAAATAAAAAAGCAGACGTAGAAAAAGACAGAATAAGACACCCGAAAAACCAACAAACCACTTCCCATTTGTCAGTGGGGTCCAATTGCCCAAATGGACTCTTTAGATTGTTAATCCCATCAGGAAAAAAAATTACCTTGATTTTCACAATATACCTGTTAAGTTTTTAGTATGGTAATCTAGTTGTCTTCAATATTATTGATTTTGGAATTTGGAGTCTTGTTAGTTAAAGACGGTCATTAGCCCAATTGTGCGATACAAACAAACACAAATCAAGTCAATGACCGTTGGAAGAGTCGTTCAGAGAAAAGTGAAAGAATTTCACATCAGAAAAGTCTTGTAGTTTTGTTCTTCGCCAAGGATTTATTTATCCTCGCTGTATTTGTAATTAATTTATTCACTTTTTGAGCATAGACCTGAAAATTACATTTCCAATTTAAATCTTAAATCAATCCTAATAGTAAATAAATAAATCCTAATCCTCTAGCACTGATTTAAGTTTGATCCCTTTTTAAAAAATGACACTTGGCAGATTATTGCTGAAGTGGATTTTTTTTTTTAAGTGAACTGAAAAAAAGGTACAGAATCTTACATTTATTGCTATGAAAAATGTGCAAAAATACCATTTTAAATTTTTACGTAAAATATTTTTTTTTCAAAGATATGTTTCACTCTATAAATGTGCGAAAAATCAAATCCATAAATCTAAACAAGTTGTGTTAAAAATAGGGCTGTCAAACGATTAATCGCATCCAAAATAAAAGTTTGTGTTTGTTTACATAATATATGTGGGTGCACTGTGTATAATTATTTTATATATATAAATACACACACATGCTTGTATATATTTAAGAAATATTTTCATGTATATACTGTATATAGATTTATATTATATATAAATATTTTATACATAAATAATATTTTTTCTTAAATATACATGCATGTGTGTGTATTTATATATATACAAAATAACTATACACAGTGCACACACATATATTATGTAAACACAAACTTTTATTTTGGATGTGATTAATCGCGATTAATCATTTGACAGCCCTAGTTAAAAAAGGTTGATTTTGTTTGGCCGCAGTACCAAAAGTTCCCACTAGATGAAATTCATTAATTTCCAATGTGCTCATTTTTAAGCAAGTGTGACTATTTTTTCAATTTATTCGCTTTTTGAGCATAGACCTGAAAATTACATTTCCAATTTCAACTGTCTTAAATCTTGAATAATTTAGCACTGACTTAAGTATGATCTCTTTTTAAAAAACAACACTTGGTAGATTATTGCTGAAGTGAAAAAAAGTTCAAAAGTGAACTTTAAAAAAAAAAATATTTTGTGCAAAAATTTAAAATTATATTTTAGTACGTTTTTCATTGCAATAAACGTAAAATTTAGTAACTTTTTTTTAAGACACATTTCACTGAAACTGAGTTTTCAGTAAGATTTTGTTTGGCCGCAGTACCAAAAGTTCCCACTAGATGAAATTCGTTAATTTCCAATGCGCTCATTTTTAACCAAGTGTGACTATTTTTTTCAATTTATTCACTTTTTGAGCATAGACCTGAAAATTACATTTCCAATTTCAACAATCTTAATTTTGAAAAAATTGAATTGAAAATTAAAAATTAAAATTGAATCTTTTTTTTGGATCTGACTTAAGTTTGATCTCTTTTTTTAAAAAAACAACACTTGGCAGATTATTGCTAAAGTGTAAAAAAAGTTAAAAAGAGAACTTTGAAAAAAATATTATTTTGTGCAAAAAGTTAAATTGGTATTTTCGCATGTTTTTCATTGCAATAAACAACATTCTATAACTTTTTTTAAAGACATGTTTCACTGAAACTGTGAGTAAAATCAAAGCCATAAATCTAAACGAGTTTTCAGTAAGATTTTGTTTGGCCGCAGTACCAAAAGTTCCCACTAGATGAAATTCGTTAATTTCCAATCCGCTCATTTTGTGACTATTTTTCAGTCCCATTTAACCTTTTCCAATCATGTCCATGATTATTTTGTGTTCACATACCAAATACCAAAACCTTTACCAAGTTTCGTACCATTCCGATGAAGAAAACTAAAAATGTGTAAAACTAAAGAGGGTTAATAACATTTACCTTGCATTGACCAATGTTTAGGCAAATCTCTCAATGAAATAAGCAAACACAGAAGCCGTTCTGAAGCACGATACTCACTAGCAGTGCTGCTGGCGTATTTAGCGCTGCTCGAGCGTCCGCGGACGATCGGCTGCCTGTTCATGGCGTTCGAAACCTTCTTCAGAAGAGCCTTGTGATCCGGCACTGACGCTTTCCTCACGGAGCTGCCCGACTCCGTGCTTCGGTTTGAAAACCCCGTCCGGCTCGCGGAAGACTCCGTGTCACTGGTGGCGTTTATAGAGCTCGTCCTTTTCCTGGGCAAAGCTAAAATGTCCAATCGAGAGAGTTTCTTGCTTTCCTGAGCGCCTCGGGCGTTCCCCGAGGGATTGACGTCGGAGTTCTGAGACGTTCGGTCGGTTTCGGTGCCTTCGTTGTCGGAGGCGTCCAAGCGGGAACGGCGGAGCATGGAAGCTCGCGTGGCTCTCGGAGCGGATAAGCTATTGGAACGAGCTAGAATTTGTTGCACCGTACCCTTGGATTTGCTCGTACCTTCCTTCTGGAGAGGAATCGTGTACTTTTTGTAAGGTTGGGAATTCGATTCCTGGTCGGAAACTACATCACGTCTTGAGGTGGGACTTTGACGTTCTGGCGCAAAGTCGAGAGAACTGAGATTACGACGCCGCTGAATACTCTTGTCCTTTATCCCAGACGATGGATCATCGGGAGTCTTGGGTTCTCTTGAATACTGTCCGGTACCTTTTAAAAGTCCTCTGATGTCCACAAGCTTCTTAGGAGCAGAAACCAACGCGTTTTTGCCACTGATTGTACTGGAAGTGTCCGATTCTTCCGAGAATGAGTCCTCGATGTTGGAGCGACCGTTGTTTTCCAGCTTGGCTTCCAGAGATGCTAAAACATCCTCAGTGTCTTTAAGGTACGACTGAGTGTCTTGATTGCTTACTCCTTTAAAAGCATCTTTGCCTAAGGGTTGACTGGATATCTGAGGCAATCTGGACAACTGGATGTCATCACTAGCCCTTACTGTCGTATAACTTTCTTGTCTGAAAATAGACACTGAACTATCCGCACTTAGAGAGTCATCCTTGCTTGGGTTCTCAACGTTGGATGGCTTGGTAATATTCCCATGCTGTCGCGTTAAAGTAGCGGTGGAGAATTTGGGAGGCGAGTCCGTATCTTTCGTCTCTTGTGTATTTGAGGACCGGCTCCGCGTCTTGTAAGCGGCGTCAGGAGTCGCCCTGGTTTGCTCGACCACTGATCCATCATCGGACCTGCTGGCGTCACTCAAGCTGTCTGGATCCAGATCATCTTGGACATTAAGTTTCTGTGGATCCCACTTTTGCTTCTGAACTTGAAAACTGTTCTCCAAACTGGACAGGTACGAGTCAGGCTGGATGTGTATAGCGGGCGGTGGCGTCTCAATCTTCTCCTTTAAAGGAACCGGAGGAAGAACTCGTCTTGATCTGCTGCTTTGACCTGTTTCAGAGTGGTTACCAATTCAGTTAAGCATAACTTGGTGGACGAACCTTTCACCAGCTTAAAGACATAATTAATAGGAAAAATCAAATAAACTTGGAAAGTAGGGCTGCACGATATTTTGTTTTTCATGTGATTTGCGGTGTAACATTCTGTCAAGGGTCTACGGATGAAAAATAGCCTCTTCTGGCACGTTTACACTTGTTTATTAATGTGCATTGACCCTGCAAATAAATAAATAAGACAAAATCGTGCTAAGTTTTACCATCATAGAGTGAAAGAATCATTTGCATGTGTTTTTAAGTCGAGTCAGGCGTGTTTTCTGCACGCACTGAATTCTCTTTTTGACCGAAAAACAAAATATCGCAATGCAAGTTTATTCTAATATAGTGCAGCTCTATAGTAGGGCTGGGTCAAATTTCACAATTCGATTCGGTTTCAATTACGATTCGATTCAATATTGATTATTTTGGATATCAGTTCCAATAAATGGCAAATTTTTCTCAAGGGAATCAAATCTCTGAACTAATGCTGTAAACTATGGGAGTCTAGTTGTAGCCTATAGGCTTCATTAGCCTAATATGAAGATAATAATCAACTGTTTTAGCTATACAAACACTTAAATTACACTTTTATTTATTTTTATAATAAGAAGATTATTTCCAGATTGCCAGATTTATTCAAATATGCATTAAATATTGAAGAACATTAAGATTATAATGCATATGTAATATGGTGTATATATTTATCAAAATGCTCCTCTCTAGAGTTATTTTTTCTATCTGACTAACGAGTTTATGTGGGTTTTCTGAGGTAAATATGACGATACATTGATTACAAGCTGTTTAACTGACGTCTTTCCACGGTTGAAACGCTGATTGAGTGAATCAATGTGTCATGATCTGGATTTGGATCAGTTGTCCTCTATCTTTAACACACTTTCAGATGCTCATTCATGTTTATTTGGCGCTGTGACTGGTATTATTAAGCCGGAAGAGAGATCAGCGCTGCTGCTTCTCCAGAGCGATCTCACGCCACAGCGACAAAACACTATTTATGTTTTTGAATTTATAAAGAAAATGGACGGAATTTGAAAATTGACACTTTGTTTCATATCAATAGTAACAAAGGACAAAGATTATTGCGAGTTTTTGGATGCGATACAATGTTCCGTTCATTCAAATGAAACAGGATGACTAATCGATTCATGAGATTTAACAATCGATATCGGTTCGTAAAAATGAGAATCGATTAATATCGAGAAATCGATATTTATTACCCAGCCCTACTCTATAGCAAAGACACAAGCGAAGAAAGCAAGCGACATTCCCATACCTCCGGGAGAAAGATCAGCCTGTGACGGGATATCGAACCGTCCTGAAGCGGGACCCGAGTCTGAATAGGTGTCGGCCAAACTGGCCCAGCGCGAAACCCAGCGCGAGCCTCCAGGGGGCAGTGTCGTCATCGACTGCATCTGCGGAGGAGCAACCAGCTGATTGGACAAAACACTCCTATCGCATCACATTGCTTTAAAGTGGAATTAAAAGTTGAGATATTTTCACTTTTATTTAGTGGCAATTTAAAGTGTTTTATATAAAATGTGCTATATAAAAATAATAAACTATAAAACATATACTTTTATGTGACATTTGACTTACATTAAATAATCCTTCTAGATCTGTGCCGAATTAAGAATAATCTTTGTAAATATTTAAATTAATATTGTGCAAATAGTTAATATTAACTTACACTCGTTTAAAAAATAACTTTGCTAATATATATATATATATATATATATATATATATATATATATATATTAGGGCTGTCAAAACGATTAATCGCATCCAAAATAAAAGTTTGTGTTTACATAATATATGTGGATGCACTGTGTATAATTATTTTGTATATATATAAAAAACACACATGCATGTATATTTAAGAAAAAAATATTATTTATATATAAAATATTTATATTTATATATAATTTAAATTATATATAAATCTATATACAGAATATACATGAAAATATTTCTTAAATATATACATGCATGTGTGTGTATTTATATATATATAATAATTATACACAGTGCACCCACATATATTATGTAAACACAAACTTTTATTTTGGATGCGATTAATTGTTTTGACTGCCCTAATATATATAAGTTTTAATATCTTTAAACTAACAACATACTAATATATATATATATATATATATATATATATATATATATATACATACATACATTTAAACTAACAAACACAATTTACTTACTTACTTATTTATTTTATTACATTACACAAAATTAGAAAAACTTACATTAGAACTTATTCAAGTTCCTTTATTTAAATAAAACCTACTACAATTATACTGGCATATTAAATATATCGATTTTGGTACTCAAACAGTAAATTAAAAGAAAATGTCAAAATATACCAAATGAAAATATCTCAACCATATAAAGAGATCAGGCCCTTTAAAGATCCAAATCACCCATTCATAATCATCCAAAAGCAGGAAAACCCCATCAAGACAGCTTTGAGAAGATGCCCAAGAAAGATCCTAATAATTGCAGTGATTGACAGATAGATCTACTGCCGCCCATGATCCGGCGTGAGCAGTCAGGTGAGAGGTTACCTGTCCAGGACCCTTGTCTGTGTCACTACGGTCTTTGGGATACTGGCCTGAGCTATTCTCACTGAGGAGAAGACTATCGTGACCCTCAGTGTCACCAACTATAGGCTTAAATGTTGCGGCTGCTGCGGATTGGCTGTTGCCAACACCAAACACCTGTTAATGATAAAGCACGCATGAATTATGAAGGCTTTTATATGTCTGTTCCCAACTGACCGGACCTCTTTAACTCTTGAGTGGGTGAATTAAAGAACTAGTTTTGTGTCGTATTTTATGTTAACTTTAAATCCTACTAAAAGTAATTTAAAGATGTGGTAGCATTGGATCTGGACGGGAAGGATAACTTCAGTTTCCTATTGCCTATCATTACAGCCCTACTAATGACAGACACTCGGTCACCATGATATACACCACAGGTCAAAAGTTTTAGATCAGTAAGATTTTTTAAGTTTTTATGAATGAAGTCTCTTCTGCTCACCAAGGCTGCTTTATTTGATGACAAAAAAAAAAGACAAACAGTAATATTGTGAAATATTATGACCATTTAAAATGACTGTTTTCTATTTTAAAATGTAATTTGAAAGCTGAATTTTCAACATCATTACTGTTGCTGATTACACATCAGTTTTCAGTGTCACATGATCCTTCAGAAATCATTCTAATATGCTGATTTTATGCTCAAAAAACATAAATAATTATTTTTGATGTTGAAAACAGTCGTGTACCATTTCTTCCCCCAAAATTCTATGATGAATAGAAAGTTCGAAAGAACAGCATTTATTTAAAATATAATCTTTTCTAACATTTTTGTAACTTTTGATCAATTTAACTCATCCTTGATGAATAAAAGTATTTTATAATTTCTTTCCCCCAAAAATAAAAATTCTTACTGACCCCAAACTTTTGAATGGTAGTGATTAAATGTTACAAAAGCTTTCCATTTTACATCAATTCTGTTCTTTTGAACTTTCTATTCATCAAAGAATCCTGAAATAAAAATGTAAGAAACTGTTTTCAACATGGATAATAATCATAAATGTTTCTTAAGCATTATATTATAATAGGATCATGTGACACTGAAGACTGGAGTAATGATGCTGTAAATTCAGCTTTGATCACAGGAATAAATTACACTTCACTATTATATTCACACTGTTTAATATTAATAATAATATTTAATATTAATATTACAATTTATATTAATATTTAATATTAATATTTATTTAATGTTTCAACATTACTGTATTTTTTGTATTTTTTAATCAAATAACTGCAGCCTTGGTGAGCAGAAGAGACTTCTTTTAAAAACATAAAAAATTTTGACCGGTAGTGTATATCGTCATACCGCCCAGCCCTACTCAAATGTGATGTGCCGCTGAAGTGACGGGGTTGTACCTGATCGATCAAACTCCGTGCCTCCACAACCTCTTTATCCGGTCCCTCAGCTTCAATAGTGTAGGTCCCTGCATCACTCAAACTATCCTCCTCTTCATGCGGAGACGCTTTGGCCTCTGTGAAGCTGACTTCCATGTGGTTATTTTGTGGATGAGATGTGGCAGGAAAACTCTGAGAAGAGCCTGCCGTAGTTGTAGATGAGGTTTTATGGTCAGGATCAGGTTTCGACAGCCTGAGCAACTCGGCTGCGAAGTCCTGCGATAGTTTGGATCTCCGGCCGATGCTGCCGAAGGGTTTTGACGTGGAGCGAGAGCTAAAGTCAGACGTGCTCACGCGGATCTCGCTTTTCTCCCGTCTGAGAGATTCGGCCCGCTTCGTATCATCGGAGCCTTTAAGGGGAATCGTGAACTGCTGTGTGGGCGGGTTCTGTGCGGGTGTTCGCTCTCCAGCCTGGCCTGCGACCTTTCGTTTGTCTAGTTTGCTTTTTAAAGCAGACTGGAAGTCAGGAGAAGACATGTTATTGGTGAACGACTGCGAGCGTTTTTTCCGTTGACCGTCGTCAAAGAACTCGACCATAAAAGCTTGCTGGGGATCCGGTTTGCCTTGGCCCTTTGGATCTGGGACGTATTTAGTTGGGTAATCTTTTCCTTCCAGTTGTGGGACAATCTTTTGAACCATTTGCGGTTCCTCTGGTTCTTCCAAATCATGGCGTGCATCTAGAAACAACACAAGTAAAAGGTCAACATTTTCATCAAAACGAACGAATCTTTTTCCGAGTCAATTCGTTCGTTGAATGAACCAAATGACTCGGAAAAAGATTCGTTCATTTTGACGAACGAGTTCGAACCGGAGAGTCACGAACGTGCATCACAGAAGGTGACCATTTGAGCTTATAAAACTTAAACTTGGTTATTTATTTATTAACCCTCTGGGGTTGTTCGTTTCAGAGTCACACTCGGGGTGTTCGGGTCCAAATGGACCCAAAGGCCGGGATTCATATTTAAAAAAAAAAAAAATCATGATTTTTTTTTTTTACTAGTTTTTTATAATATTTTTTCTTTTCTTTTTTGGTGTTTTGAGAAAATTTCAAAAAAAAAATTTATAATTAGTATTAACGCAATAATTATGACAAAAATTTTCCCCCATTGAACATAATAGAAAAATATATTTTTTTTAAATATATTTTTTTAATTTTTTTTTAAAGCTGTATTTCATTTTAGAGTCAAGCCTAGGCCTCATAAAAGCAATTTTTAAAAATGAATTGGATGCCATCTGGTGGACAAACTGAGCATTTTAAAAATGCAAAACACATGTATAATCTGAATTTTTTGGTGTGTTTGTGTATAAAAGTGTGTTTGTGTGTGTGTGGATGTGTCTGTTTTGCACTCTTGATGTTTTATAGATTCACCCCTTCACTGTTGTGTGCTTTTTTTCAAGATCGTGGCTGATTTGTAGATTGTACGCACAAAAAAACTCAGTATTTTCACATTTTTGCCAATTTCCCATTCATTTTCCATGCGGGTCCATTTGGACCCGAACACCCCAAGTGTGACTATTTTATTAAAACCACTTAGACTATTCTCATCCTGTCCCCAATTTTCTGGGGTGTTCAAATACCAAATACCAGCAAAGTCCCCAAATTTCGGACCATTCTGAGGAAGCTGTGATTTAAAAAAAAAAAAAATTATTTTAATTCTTCGGGTCCATTTGGGCCGAACAACCCCAGAGGGTTAAATGAGCGATCGTTTCACTTGATAAGACCCTTTTTCATCGCCTGGAATCGTTTAAAGCCCTTTAAACAGTTTGTAGTTTACACTGAAACTCTCTTTTGGACCTTGAACCGTTTGGTTCCCATTGAAGTCCATTATATGGAGAAAATCCTGGAATGTTTTCATCAAAAATCTTAATTTCTTTTCGACTGAAGAAAGAAAGACATGGACATCATGGATGACATGGGGGCGAGTAAATAAAGTCAAGTGCCCCAAAAATGTTCTAGGTCATTATGGGTTAACCTTTCCACTGTACAGAAACGTTTCAGGAGTGGTTTACCCTTGTTCGAGAGCTCGTCGGACCCAGACCGCTCGTCGAGACTCCTCAACATCGTGGCGTCGCTTTGCACCAACCAATCAGCAACTTTGTTCTCCGCCGACATCACTTCCGTAAGTCTGGCTATGGATTCTTTGGTGGGAATCCTGCGCTGGCGGACCGAGAGCTTCGTGACTTGGTCCTTGATCTTGATCTTTCCAGGGGTTTGGTCATCAAACTCGATGGTGAAGGAGGCATGGCCCTGGACCACGGGGGGAGTGGAAGGGTGTTTGTGGTCCGTGTCTTTTGTGGGGATCTCTTGGACTTCCAGGGATGAAGTTTTGGGCTTTGGATGGCTCTCCTTCGTGGGGATCTCAAAGTAGCTCGGCTCCTTGCGGAAAGCGTAACCGGGCTTTCCCTGGCCATCGAGAAACTCATCTGGGGATACATTGACCTCACATCCGGGACCATCCTTGAGGTTTTCTGTGGAAAGACATCAGCGTTAATGATAGAATGGCCGATATATGTTATCTATTTGGCCGTTATCGTTATCTGGCTGAAAAGAAAATTTGGCAGATTTATTAAAACTAATAAAAAATAATGGAGTATTTCCTTCAGCTGAGACTCTTCAACATGATGGCTTTGAATAGCTTGAAATATGATTGACTGGTATATATGTATATGTATGTATTATAGTACATTTTTCAACTTTAAAGTGTTTAGTTTCTTTCGTTCATTGATTTTTCTCTTTTTTTTCTAAATAAAAATTGGTAAATTTATTTCGTTTTTTTTTTTGTCTATTTAAATTCCACTTACAAACTCACTACACACAATAAATGGTCAATTACTGTAATTTGTTGAATGCTAATCTGAAAAAGATGACACCATGCACATGAAGATAGCACACTGTTTTAGAATTATACAGTCAAAAAAAAAGCAAAACGTGAGAAAAACACCTATTTTAGCTTTTGATTTACTATACAAATATGTCTTTAATAAATGTTTGCATTATAAAACTGATCCAAGAAGAGTTTAAAACCACCGGTTCATGGGTTAACTGAGATCCTAGCAGCTAACCATTGAAATTATGAAATTGTTTGAAACGGTTATAAGCCTCATTTACTGAAATCATGAGATTTTGTCAGCTTGATACGCACTCCAGACCACTGGTTTATGACTAAAGACTTTACAGAAGCATTAACTTCCAAAGCATCCATCACTACAAACAGATTAGGATGTGTGCCAAACTCGTGCGTGTGACATACAGAAGAGCTAATTCACTTATATTACTTAAGTCACTCCTGCTGTGAGGATGCCCGAGTAAAGTATTTTAGGTCTCACACACTGTCCTAACCCGGTGTAACACGTGCAAACTTCATTTTCTGTCCAAACTAAAACCAAATTGCAGCATGAAGCAACAATATAATCTATGTTTAATATACAGCTCTGAGCTGATGGATTTTAAACCAAATTTCACTTTAAAACAGAACAAAAAAAAATATGTAATTTTTTTTTTTTAAATCTATTTTCAAATAAATGTATAAAACTTATTTACGTAAAAATAAATGTAAAAAATGCATGACATTATTTTTGAAATATCTACATTTAAATACATTTCTAAAAATATTTTGGTAAAATATGGAAAAAAAAGAATAACATAAATAAGTGGGTTATAAGTGGTAACCATGCGATAAATCTAAAATCTGACTGTGTTGCAGCTGGTTAGGATAAAACTCAGATTAACATGGATTTAATGATTATCACATCGTGGCTGGTTGGGACAAATTTAGGAGAAATTAAACTGTGCATCACTGTCTGAAGTGTGTATAACAATATTAAATATATGAAAGGTGCCGTCCGCTAATTCTAAACTTTTAAAAACACTAAAACACAAACCAACTGCAATGGAACAAATGTTTCTATGGTCACCCTTTAATCTCTGAGGAAAACTTTGAGAAGTGCTCAAGACTGGAGGGAAACACAATGCCCTTCTCATTGGACTAAGACTGGCTGCTAATCCATCACGAGCTTGAGCCGGCTCGCCTGACGGGTTTTAGAGTTTAGCACTGAATTCCTCAGGCTCCAGATCAGCGAACACAAAAGGGCTGTATCTGTTCTCACTTCACACTGCGGCTGCATTCCTGTCCACACTTCTCACACACTCTATCTTGTGTGAGGATTTCACTGGGTTGTTTTGCATTGAATAATTTGGCGATAGTGAAACTGTCTCGGACCGCTATGATGTAAAGTCCCTGTGTGATTGGGTGTGAGGATCAAGAGTCTCAGTTTCAGACCTGCGTGATGTTCATGATGTCCCTTTTCTTCATCATCTTCACCCTTTGCTTCATCATCCTCACCCCACCAGGACGGCTGGCCGTAGAGCGGCGTGGGTCTGGACACCGGCGGGTCTGTGATCACACCAGGGAACAGGAAGAGTTTGATGAAACCACTGACCGCTTCTGCCATTAATGCCAAATACACTTTACATTAATACAGTCGAACTGCTTACGTTATTTGTTTTAAAAATAAATACAAAAAAACTATAAAAATAATGCTAAAAATAATATACTAAAAAATAAAAAAAATCTATTTAATACTAAAATAAATACACAGCTGACATTACCTAATTTAGAAAGATAAATACAAAAACCTACATAAATGCATGTAAAATAATGAAAAAATAAAACTATAAAAAAGTAAAAGTACAATAAAAAAATAAATGTA
The DNA here is from genome assembly GCA_038021265.1 of Cyprinella venusta. Lineage (NCBI taxonomy): Eukaryota > Metazoa > Chordata > Actinopteri > Cypriniformes > Leuciscidae > Cyprinella > Cyprinella venusta. The sequence goes on along the minus strand of CM075875.1, from coordinate 1,063,983 downwards.
ATACTAAATAAATGAAAAATCATATGGTAATTGACATTTTTGACATGCAGAAAGAATAAAAAAAATTTAAATGAATTTATAAAATTATAAATGTAGTATAAATGTATATAAAGGTAGATAAAAAAGGAAAAAAATAATTTAAATAATACACTATAAAAGAAATCATATAAATAATAAATAAAAAAAATAATTGACTACTTACTTTTGAAATAAAGAAATAATTTAAAAAGACCATTTAAATATTTATTAAATGTAGAATTTAGATTAAAACAATAATTTACAAAAATGTAAAGAATTAAAAACACAAAACTACATAATTTAAATAAATTGGTGATGACATGACATTTTGGAAATACAGAAAGAAGATTTTTTTAAATAAATTTATACAATTACTAATGATGAAAAGAATAAATTAATTTAAAAATTATACGCAAATAGGTGACATCACTTATTTTAGAAATAATTAAAAATCTATATATTTTTTTAATTCAAATATTTGAGTTTTACATTTTATAACAAAAAACAAAACAAAAAAAAATTAATTTAATAAATTAAAAAAAAAAAAAAACATAAACAGTGAGGTTCTAAAAATCTATATTTAAATATTTATAAAATATATACATTAAGGTAAAAAAAAAACATGCAAAACCTAAAACATTTTAACAAAAAAGAAAAAAAAGAAAAAGAAACTCCTTTCACTGTTGAAAAACCACCAAACTTGTTTTTAAACTCTATTCAAGTCAGTGCCAGCAACACAACAGCTTATTTTCAAGCCAAATGAAAAGGTTGGGAAACGTTCATGCACACATTCTGCATGTGCGGCCCGAGGCCTTCAGTGCAGCAACAGTAATTTAACCAATAACACATTCTGGACTCCACCCGACTTCAGTCATCAAAGCCGTCTCAACCGTCAGCTGCTGCGCTGCTCTGAGATAACCAGTCACGCTGCTTACAGTCGGGTCATGGACACTGGGTGATGTTAAAGAACTTCACCCTGACAGCAAAGGCAAACAGCAGGAAACAGGGAGCAGCCGAAAATGCAGGACTAGCTTAATTTGGAAAGTTGTGGTGACGGGCCACAGATGTTGACCCACTTTAGTGTGTCTCTAGCTGTCGGACAACAGATGAGTGTATATTATATAAAAATTCAACCCGCCAAAGTGGCTAATAGGAGTGTGGTACAATCTACTGATGAACTACACAATAAAAGAATGTGTATTTTGAAGAAAATATCATTAATGTTTTTGGTCCCCATTGACTTCCATGGTATTTTTTTCTAAATTATGGAAGTCAATGGGGACCAAAATATTCATTTATTTTTTTCTGTGTTTCCTTCTTAATATCTTTTTGATCAACCTAAGGAAGAACTTCATGCAGGTTTAACAACTTTTTTTTTTAATTATTTTTGGGTGAACTATTGTTTTAAGAGGGATCAACCCAAAGCTGCTTATTGGGAACAGAACTAGGAAAAAAGTGATTAAACATGATTCAATCCCATGAGTCAGTTGGGCAGGACCAGGTCAGAAAGCACAGGAAGTTCAGGACAGAAACTTTCTCACAAAGTCCTTATGAGAATGAGCGTTTTCATCTAAACACCCATGCGAATAAATGCATTATAAAATGTATTTTTATAAGAACATACACTATTTAATTCTTTATTTAGCTGCATTTATCAAACTAAACTTTTTTAGTTAGCTGAACCACTTTGACCTAAAATATTGACTTGAAATTTTTCAGACAATTTAACCACACATTTGCATGTTCACGGTTCTCTGATGTTGCTTTATGGTCACATGACATGCAGGTTTAGCAAGCATTTTGTTTTGATTTTCAAATTAAAATGATGTATCTTCTGGTTTTATTTTCCACATAATTATTTGCTTTTCATCCACTCAGTGAACAAAGAACCCGCTGTATTTCATGTTCTCCATCTGATCTGCTTTTTGGGGGAAATAAACATAATCTACAAACAGAGCTCGTTCTAACTGGATGATTCAGGTCTTCCAGTTCGCTCAGCCGTGAAACCAGTCATTTTCCCATGAGCAACACCATCCCTCTTTAACAGTACTAAGCAAATATGTCTCTGTGAGTGTGACGATTTCACGTTTCTCTATATTGATGCTTTAAAGGCGGGTATGTAAGTTTGGCATGGAAAACTAGCTAAAAATGAACCTTATACTAAAAGAAATGGGGGATAAATTCACAAAGCAAATCTTCAAACAGAAAAGTTAAAGTCAACATGAAACAACGTTCAATGGCCACATTTCCTAATAAAACAGGGCATTCTAGAAGGTAAAAAGTAGAAATTGATATTATCAATCAGAAATGATTGAATTGTGAGAAGTGTCTTTATATAGATCATTTAAGAGGAAGAGAGAGCTATTACATTAAAGAGTGTGAAATAAGTAATGTCACTGATGAATCATTCACAGTAAGACCAGAAACATGAATATGAAAAGTGTGTTTCAGAAGTACCTGTGATGTTTTTCCGCTCGGCTTTCTCTGATTTAAGGCGTAATGAGTCTCTCTGTTTCTCTTCTGTCCTGATGTGCTTCTTGGTTTCCGGCGTCTCTTGGCCAAACTGAAGCTGGCTGGTGTATTTTTCATGCTGGAATACAGAGAATATAGAAATTAGATGAGCATCTCTCAACACACACACTGCAAAATACACACTGAAATAAACAGCATTTGTTTTAGTTCATGTTAATTTATAATTCATTACATTTATATAGCGCTTTTCTGGACACTCAAAGCGCTTTACATAGAGAGGGGAATCTCCTCAACCACCACCAATGTGCAGCATCCACCTGGATGATACAAGCTGTCGATTTAACAGCATTTTAATTAATTAATTAATTAGATTAAAAATTTGAATCATTTGACAGCCATAATTAAATTCTAAAGTTGTATCTGTAGGGCAATATGAAATCAAGTTTTAATTTTTCAAAATACATTTTTTTCCGTTTAAATTTTTCTGGACTGCATTTTTATTTATTTATTATTTATAATTTAGTTATGGTTAAATTAGATTTTTTAGTAATCAAAAAGCATGTCTAATTAGTCGGAATCATGAAACTTATTCAATAATTTTTTTTTTTTAAATAAAATATTTTTTATTCCATGTTTACCAAATTCTGTGTTTTCTAGATTCCATTTTAAAGGTTTAATAAAATGCTTAATTAAAAATCATGTCTAAGTAATTAAATACATTTAAAAATCATTTCTATGAAATGTTTTTTTCCCCCACAAATTCTGTGTTGTGTATTTTCTGGTGATTAAATGAAGTCATTAAAGCATTCATGTATATTTTAATCTAAAGTTAATTGATAATCGTAACTGTTAATTTTATCGAATGAACCTGAAGTGACATGAACTAATAATAAACAGTTGTACTTTTATTACATATCGCTACCAAAGATTAATAATTTTTTTTTTTTTTTTTAAAAACTGTTAAAATCGATTCTTTATTTTCATTTACGAAACTTGTATTGGTTGGTCCGATCGATTTTGCAATTGATATTCAAACGTAAAGCGACAGCCCTAATGTCTATACTGCTTTATTTTCTATAAATGCACTGGAATGGAGAGATTAACTCAAATCTACCTTGAGGGCTTCCTCGGGCACTTTGTGTTGGCTTCTCTCCAGGATGTATATGTGTGAATGTGTGAACAGTCAAGAAACAAACAAGCCATCCCATAATGATCAGAGAGAAAGGACACAACAGCTGGACAGAACTCTTGCGGCATCACTTCTATCGAGCTGAGCCGAGCACTGTCCTGAACAAACCCGTCCCATACACAAGAAAGCTGCTTTCTGCTCATCACGAGGCATTTCTGCATTTCTGCAAGGTTATTCTTTCTCATCGCACAAAATCAAAAGCCCTGAGTCAAACCACAACGGACACGTGTGCCTGTTTTATTCCGGAAGGATATCATATCCGAAGCGGATGACATCGGATAACTTCAGGGTGATGTACGTCTGGTCAGGGATGCGAAGGTCATTCACGAACGTCTGGAGAGACAAAAACACACTGATTGTGAAGGATGACTACACACACATTCTTCAATGTACATTTTTATAAAAGTCAATAGTGATTGAAAGCATGCTTTTTTTTAAATTTAATTTAAACTAAATTCATTTTCAAATTAGGCCCAACACGATCATGAATTTTTGTTCTGACGATTAATTGTCATACAAATAATGTTGATTTAATTCTGTTCGGTTTATGTCACTTACAGTGTAAGCCTCATACATTTTTTTTAACATTAAATTGTATATAACAATAAAAATTATAATACAATAGACCCACATGATTTACGTTAATGCTGTGAAAATTATGTATATATATATATATATATATATGAAGAGTTCAGATGCAAAAGCCTCTAAATGCCATTTGAAATTTTCTTCTAAAATGACCATTTTTATCAAACTTGTATTTTTAAGTTCAGTAATTTCACTTAAATGACAATTAATAGGTAATCTTCATTGCAATTTAAGTGAAATTACTGAACTTAAATATACAAGCTTGATAAAAATGATCATTTTAGGAGAAAATTTCAAATGGCATTTAGAGGCTTTTGCATCTGAACTCTTCATATATATATACACACACACCCATATACACACACATATGTGTGTATATATATATATATATATATATATATATATATATATATATATATAAACATATTATAATATAAATATAAAAATAATACAAATAAAAATAAATATAAATATAAAAATATATATAATATATAAACTAAAAAATTCTATAAATGAATAAAATATAATATGTTATATAATGTATAAATATATTATATTATATTTAATATATTATAAGTAAAGTAAAGTATATACACAATACATATAATATAGTATAATATATATAGTGTGATTAGATGATATTATATAATGAAATGAAGGTTTGTAGGTTTAATCAAACATAAAACAATTGATTTTTAATCAAACACATTTAATCGATGTTATGTTTAATCAAACATAAAACAATTTTAGACTGCATTTAATGTAATATAAAACTGAAATAATGAAAATTATGTATAGAATATAAAATAATATAATATAATAAAATATCCTATATTACAGCTATAAACACAACACAATACATTAATATAATATAATATAATATAATATAATATAATATAATATAATATAATATAATATAATATAATATAATATAATATAATATAATATATGCAGTGTGATTAAACCCACAAACTTTCGCACAAAAAAAGTCCTTTGACTATCTTTACAAAAGTGCTTTACGAAAGTTTTGTATATGCTTTGGCAAAATGTGCAATTATTGAAGAAATCTTAATTAAATCTGATTATTTAAAAAAACAAAAAACACACGATTAGACGATTAATCAATAACCGCAACAGACCCATTTAAAAATGTAGTTTATAAATCACACCATTTGACGAAACTGCATTAAAAATCTTAACCAGAAACAAGCAGCCCTATTTAAAATCCATATCTGTGTTAGTTATTAATATTAGTGCGCTCCGCTCACCCCGTTGAGGCTGCCCAGGTCTTTGACCAGGTGCTCGTCTGTGGACACGTCGTAGTTGAGCACCGCGTGTTGTTTGTCCACACTGCGAGACTGCCCGGGGCAAAGAACAGAAAGCAGATTACCAACATGAGCTTATCATGAAGTAAACATTCACACAAATCAAATGTAAACGCTACAGAGGGCCACACAACAACCTGTAGTGTTAAAACATCTGAGTGCTGATGACCAGATGATCAACAGGCCTGAGAACAGAGCCAGTCTCAGGAACATCAGATAAACATTCAGATGTGGCCACAGGAAGCACAATTACCCAGCATTATCAGAGTCAGTGTTCATACATCAGAGCCGATCTGCCCACACTCGTTTACTGCCTCATTAGTGAGATGATGTCATCGTGCAGAGACTTCATTATATAGTGTGTTGCTCTGCTCAGAATGTTACGCTTGTTCAATCTCACCGAGGCTGAAGATTTATCTGTGACTTTTCGGTCATTTTTTACATGCATAATAAACATACATACATCATAAATATATTTTAATACAATATAAATTTTGAATGTGATTTAAAGTAAAATATATATATATATATATACAGTGCATTTTCTTACTTTAATGCTGTGAAAATGATTGTGTATATAATGTAAAGTAAACTATATAAATAATATCATTTAATTTAATAAAATATAATACAGCTAATATACAATACAAAACAAATAATATAATTTATGCAGCTTGATTAACCCCCCCCCCCAAAAAAAACAACTTAATTTCTTAAGAATATTTAACATAATAATGTTAATATATAAATGTCTTTTAATTTAATAATGTAACTATATAAATATCGTTTAATTTAATAAAATACAAGATGGCTAATATGCAATACGAAACAAATAATATAATATTTATTATATATTATATTATAATATTTTATTATATTTTATTATACATTATATTATATAAACAAATAATAATATTATGCAGCTTGATTAAAACTCCCCCAAAAACTTAATTTCTTAAGAATATTTAACATAATAATATATGCAGTTTGATTAAACCCACAAACCTTATTTTCTTAAGGATATATAATATAATAATAATATGCAGTCTAATAATACAAATAATATAAACTCTAAAATAATATAATTTAATAAAATGCATAATAAACATGCATGCATCAGAAATATATTTTAATACAATATTAATTTTGAATATGAATTAAAGTAAAAAATTTTTTTTTAAATATATACAGTACATTTTCTTACTTTAATGCTGTGAAAATGATTGTGTATATAATATAAAGCAAACTATATAAATAATATCATTTAATTTAATAAAATATAATAAGGCTAATACACAATACAAAACAAATAATATAATTTATGCAGCTTGATTAAACCCCCCCCAAAAACTTAATTTCTTACGAATATTTAACATGATAATATGCAGTTTGATTAAACACACAAACCTTATTTTCTTAAGGATATATAATATAATATAATATAATATAATAAAATGCAGTCTAAAAAAATAATATAATTTAATAAAATGCATAATAAACATGCATGCATCATATGAATGAAAGTACACTGAAGCTGCAAAACATTTTAAGTGTTCAATAATGATGGTGCATCTCGGAAGAGTTGAACGAGCGCCAGAGTTCGCGGCTGGCGAGGAATGCGCGAGCGAGAGAGAGAGAGAGAGAGAGAGAGAGAGATGCATGAATAGACAGAAGGAGGCTGTTGACTCTGCGGTGAGAGGGCCGAGCTGAACTGACCACAGATCAACACAAGCGTATAAACAGAGTAAAAACACTGCGTTCCAGAGTCAGCAGAACAAGAGACGGAGGAAACAGAGAGGCACGTTTGTTTGAGTTGAGTTTAAGAGTGTCAGTAATTCATAAAGAGTTCACAGCAGCCGGCAGAGAATCAGCAGGAACACATCGGACAATAACTAGCGAATCTTTTTCATCGTTTGGCTAGCCCTGCAAGTTATAATCCGGTATTTATCAAAGTTAATTCAGACTGAGATGATCCAAGAGAAAGCATTATTTATTACCCAGGGTTCCCACACCTCGGTTAACTTCAAACTCAAAGATTTCCCAGGTCCAATACCCTCAAATTCAACTAAATGTAGGAACAAATTTGTTGTCGGGATGTGCAAAAGTTAATTGCGATTAATCGCATCCAAAATAAAAGTCTGTGTTTACATAATATATTTGTGTGTGCTGTGTATAATTATTTAGTATTATTTTATAAATACCTATGCATGCATATATATTTAAAAATTATTTGCGCTTAAATTCTGTATATATATATATATAATCTATATTATATAAATATAAATATTTTATACATGAATAAGACATTTTCTTAAATATATACATGCATGTGTGTGTATTTATATATACAAAATAATTATACACAGAACACACAAATATATTATGTAAACACAAACTTTTATTTTGGATGCGATTAATCGCAATTAACTTTTGCACAGCCCTAATTTGTAGTGTCCAACACCAAACAATGAGGTTCCATCGTATTTTTGTGCCGTCATGGCAACGCACTACACAAAGCATCTCACGCGGGAACACTTAAAACGTAACGCGTAACTGCACGTAGCTAACGTAAATCAAGCAAGCTAGTGTGCAAAGGACCAGAGGGAATAACATGGAATTTTTTTCCAGAAAATTAAATAAAAAATTAATAAAATCAAAATAAAAATAAAAAATAAAATCCAAAATAAAATCAAGCACTTTCAAGGACCTGTGTCTATTATGGTCATTAAAAAAATAAAAAAAAAACATTTTTTCACTAAAGATCACCTTAATGAGTGAGTCATTGAGTCATTCATTAAAAGAATGAGTTGATTCATTCAAGAATGAGTCATTTGAGTCATTTCAATTCACCTAGTCATACTACGCCCTAAAAGTATGTACTCTTTTAGTAAAGAATAAGTAGATACTTTTGAGTGTGTAGCAGAAGAGCAGACAAGCTTTGAGACAAACTATCACATCATCACATCATCCTGTCACGTAAACTGACCTGTCAATCATCCTGTCACAGTTAAAATCCTCCATATTTCTAATCCTGCTATATTAAACGTGTTGATCTGCAGCCGCGGGTCTTTCATGCGGAGACTCTCCTCATATTCATGCATAATGATTGCAGATGAAATAACACGGATAAAATTAAATAAAATACTTTTCATCAGGCTAAACTTTGATTAGTAACTCAAAGCTTTATCTAAACCTCTCACCGTCGGCCGCACATATTAGACTTGGTTTGTAGTAGGGCTGTCAAACGATTAATGGCGATTAATCGCATCCAAAATAAAAGTTTGTGTTTACATAATATATGTGGGTGCACTGTGTATAATTATTTTGTATATATAAATACACACGCATGTATATTTAAGAAAAAAAACATTATTTATATATAAAATATTTATATTTATGTATAATATAAATTCTATATAAATCTATATACAGTATATACATGAATATATTTCTTAAATATATACAAGCATGTGTGTGTATTTATATATATAAAATAATTATACACAGTGCCCCCACATATATTATGTCAACACAAACTTTTATTTTGGATGCGATTAATCGCGATTAATCGTTTGACAGCCCTAGTTTGTAGTTTTTTAACACTTTTTACTCGTGTTTGTAGTTCTGAACTAAATCTTTCTCCAAAGTGCAATGGGTCATGGGTAATATTAGCCGTCATAGTGAGCACGGATGCACGGAGCATGGATGAACTATCCCCTTTAAAGCCACGGATCAGACAGATGTGTTTGCTGTCCTGACCTGGAGCATCAGTTCACAGTCCTCTCGGCCCACAAAGATCATCTCGCGGGGCAAACGGTGGCGAGTGCCGGAGCTGCTCACCAGGAACCACGACGTCACACTCATCTTCACAACTCCATCAACTTCCTACGGGAGAAACGAGAGGAAAAAACATCATAATCTGAGGATTGAGCTTCAACTACTGAATCACATGACAACACAAAAACTGTGTCCAGGACTGGAAAACTTATCTAAAACCATTGAAACATCTTTATATTCTAATGTATACTATATTAGACATGCTTTGCTAACACTTTACATTAAGGTTCATTAGTTAATGTATTAACTAACATGACCTAACCTTGAGCGAGACATTAGTTACTGTATTTGTTACTGTATTTTGCTGTTCATTGTTAGTTCACAGTGCATTAATCTTATCAAAATATTAATAAAGTGTTATTAAATGTTGCAATTAACATTAAAGATTAATAAATGCTGTATAGATACAACGTTATTAGTTAATGTAGTTAACTAATGTTATTTAACTAACCTTGTTGTAAAGTGTTACCCATGCTTTTTTAATGATCTAATGTTTGTAGTTTGTAGATCATATGAAAAATGTTTACTTTTATACCCTCATTTATCAATATTTTCATTAAGTACATTTTATCTGTTAGAAAATGATTGTATGGTGAAACTATTATAATAAATGTTGCGGTGGATGAGGTGTTTCTAGGTCAATTATTAAATATGAGCAAATATAACCATGTGAACAATCTTAAATCATGCTGGATAATAAATCAATCAAACTATAAGCTAATTAATGCGTCAAAGTGGAAATATTCTGGTTTGTGTTACTGATATCACAGTAAAGTTGTTATATTATTCAGATAAGCATGTTATTTTTGCTTCTGCTGTGTTTAAAATTGAATTGATCAGGACAAAGTTCAAGTCCAGACCTTTACAAGAATCTCTGACAGAATCTCTGTGTAAAATAATAGTTTAAATTAGAAACAGCCCAAAATCTAGGTGTATAATACAGGTGTAAAACAGCTAGCTAAGTTAACAGTTCAAACAAACCTGTCAATCAACATTCAGTGATATTAAACCCAAGAGAGTCCACGAACTATAAGCGTTAATCCAAACCTGACAGTCGATATTCCTCGTTCATGAGCCACAACTACAACATGACCACACAAATAAAGCCATTTAAACAGATAAACACACAGAAAAGAGAGTAAAACGAGGCAGAACTGTTCAGGTAAAACACTCACACACCTTCTTTAGTGAAGCTCCGCGCGGCTAACGCTCAACAGGAAGTTTAATCCTGACATTCCCGAACATCCGACCGCTTAAACACACACTTTACGACATATAAATATGAGTTTAGTACGTCTCCATCACTGAGAGGGGAAAGAGAATTGATGTAGCCGGGATTTAAGGCTGTTATTCCCGATGGATCGAGAGATTTTTATCCGGGAGAGTCTGTCAGAGTGTGTCGATTAGTGGCGTGTGACGTCACCACGGCCGCAGCGCCTCCACCTGAAACTCCAGCCAGAAAAACTAGGTCCACCTCTAATGGTCCACCTTTAATAAAAACTCTGGATTACAACATAAAAGCCCGTGTGCGCGATCATATGAATTTTAACAGTCATAATTTTTTTTTTGACAATTCTATCTTTTAAACTCATAATTTCGACTCGACTTTGTATCTAATGTCATTTTATGTCATCATTTCGATTTTTTATGTCATAATTATGATGGTACACACAAGCATGTTTTTTTTCCTTATGTTGTTTCTTATATTAATTTGGTCCGTGAGGTTGCGTTTAGTTTGCTCTCCGCTAGATGGCGCTGTTCGCCACATAACGATCATGTGATGATCGAGATCAAGATGAATTCAAATAATTAAAAATCAAGTTACGTTAGCTAAAATGAATAGCAACAACAATAAAATCGTTATTTTTCTGACCCTCAATAACCAAGTATTGGAATAGTCTTGGAAAACCAGAGGGAATTTTGTGATTTCTAGACTTCTAAAATAAAATATAGGCTATATTGAGTGTAAACGATTTTTTTAAAATCCATATCCAGTAAAAATAAATAAATAATAATAATAAAACTATATGAAGAGTTCAGATGCAAAAGCCTCTAAGTGCCATTTGAAATTTTCTTCTAGAATGATCATTTTTATCAAACTTGTATATTTAAGTTCAGTAATTTCACTTAAATGGCACTGAAGATTACCTATTAATTGTTATTTATGTGAAATTACTGAACTTAAATATACAAGCTTGATAAAAATGATCATTTTAGAAGAAAATTTCAAATGACATTTAGAGGCTTTTGTTTTGCATCTATTCATATACATTATGATAATATGATAAACAAAACAAACATGGAAGTACCGGAAGTTCCAAATCACGACATTTATTGCACATTAAAAGGTGAAGTTGACTCTCAGATCAACAAGAACACGTTATTTAAAAGCAACACATGCTTTCTGTTATCATTTGTAAGAACTTTCATAAGAAAGCGTGTGAATCACACGCATGAATGGATGAAACAGTGTGTAAACGGGCTGATGTTGAACTGAGAGTCAGCTGACGCCTCTGTCGTGTTCACTTGTGTGATGTGTGAGACACACACAGCTGGTGTGTGTCCTCAGGGTTTGTCCTGCTCTTCATCCAGCTGTGAGGGTTTGTAACCAACATCTGGCCCACAGACTCAACATCTGCTTCAGCTGACCGACTGAGACACCGGGGCTAGTTGTCACACGTCCGACGACAATCAATTGTTTATTTTTCAACGTCAATTTCTGTATTTGTTTATCTACTATTTCTCAGGGAAAAGGCGCAGCGTGTTGATGTTTTTTAACTGTTGTAAATAATCTTCCATAAATGTATATACTATTTTATGGCACTTGTGCAATATTTTTAAAGTCCACCTTTGGTGAAAATCAAGCTTTTAATGTGTCTATGTGGTGTTTTTAATGTGCTTTAAGACAAAACCATGTGTAAGTTCATAAGTGGACAGCATTGATGAGTATTTCCTCCTTAAAACTGCAGTGAACCAAAGACAGTCTCGTGTTTCTGACGTCACAAACTACCTTGTAACCAATCAGATCAACGTGTGATCGTCAACGAGTGGATCTCTGAGCTGAGTGAGTGGAGGTGGGGCTCATTTGCATATTCATAGAACCCCGCATACTAAATGAGGCAAGGGTGTCGAGTTACAGTCAAGATATTTTAAAACACAAAGACATTATGTTTAAATATGTAATTTTGGTGATCAAAGACGAGTTTTGGATACGGGTTAGGGAAACTTTAAATTGCACAACAGTTGTGAAACAAAATAATATATGCGGTGTCAAAAATAGAAAGATAACCATATGAGGTTTCATTTCAACAATAGTTAACATGAAATTACAATGCACAATACTTCTAAACCATTTATTAAAGGTATAGTTCACCAAAAACAAAACAAAAAAAAAAAAAAAACATGATTTACTCACCCCCAAGTCTTCCTATGAGTATATGACTTTCTTCTGTCAGACGAATACATTCAGAGTTATATAAAAAAATGTCCTGGCTCTTCCAAGCTTTATAATGGGAGTCAATGGGTATATTTTTTGGAAGTCCATCAAACCCCATCCATCCGTGATAAAAGTGTCCCAAAAAAAAGCTAGCCTACTTTATGAACACATTAGCGTATCGTTACGATTACGAAACCTGGTATCATCGGCACCATGCCTTGAAGGTACTCAAAAACTTTTGAGGCAGAGCCAAAAATGCTTATAACTTTTGAATAAGCCACTGGTCTATAAAGATTCCTCGGGTTATGCCAAAAACATAGATACCAATTTCTGCCATCTTTATTTTCTTTTAAAACCTACTTTTATTTCTAACTTCTCCTAAACCCATTTAAATATTTTCTTGATTTCAATCCACTTAGAAGAACATAGATGTATAGAAGCGGCGCAAAATAATCGACCAAAACAATTTAGCCAAAACTTTATTTGATCAATTCAATGGAAAAAAAGTCTAAATCATAAAAACAGCTGAACAATGTATATAAATTGAATATTATTTGTATCCTAAAGATGGTGTTCTTTAGTTTACATATTAAAAAAGTCAACAAAATGAAAGAATAAAAAAAGTAAAATATCTTCCCATTCAAAAAAAAAAAAAAAAAAAGATCAGAGGACAGTATGAAAAAGCATAATTCATATGAAACATCAGATCTAAAAAATAGTGGGAAAAAAATAGTTTTGCATATATAAGAAGGTAATAAGGAGGAAAGGCCTTTACATTCATTTACGTATGCCGACCAACATCTGTGTGGTGATTATTACACAATCAGAGCATTTCACAATAATAATTATCGAAAACCAGCAAACAGATTCTCACATGTAAAGGTCATATTTGTGGTTGATGAGTGAAATGACAAGTGCTTCAAAACGGTTTCATGGTATTTACATCGATGTGGAGAAATGAGGCTTTAAATGACCTTCAACAAGTTGTATAAAACACTTTTAATGGAAATTAATCCGTTTAGCATGGTGTGTGATTGTGCGAGGGTGCAAGCGTGAGTGTGTGCAAACGAGCGAGCAATGTGAGAGAGAGAGAGAGTGTGTGAGTGTGCATGTGGAGCACACAGTAAATCACACACGTCATTTCTAGTTGTTAATATAGAAGTAACGAACGAATCCAAGCTAAAGTCATTTCAAAGAATTGCAAGGTTTATTCCACTTCGATGGTCCCTCGGATTGTAATTGTTCGTTGGTCGCTAAAGTACCTGTGCAAAACACTGACAAAACCGGAAAAACACGGGGAATAAAACAGGACGAGGATTAATGAGATGCAGAATCCGAAAGATTTGATTCGCCGCTTAAAATCTCCACGTCAGGCTCACATAATGAGGAAAAAACGGATCAGGATTTTTTTTGGTGGCACATTTAAATCATAAATTTGTCAGGATGGATTTATTTCTAATTTCTTCAACCTTTTGTGACAACATGCCCCAGTAAGCATCCTCCATGGCAATAATAATGGCTTTTATGGAGTATTTAAACGGTAATGAAACAAAATTATTTACGCAATGACAAAAATGGAAAGGCAACAGATTTTGCCATTATTCAATTAAATATAAAATTGCATCATATAATAAATTAAGAATTATTTCAGAAATTTTCCTTTTTAAAAAATTCTTATTGTCATGGATACATTTCAATTGTAACTCTCATTAAATTCTAAGTCATTTTTAGGCTTTATTTTCTTAAAAGAGTAGTTCACTTTTGAAAAAAACTTCTGCTGATAATTTACTCGCCCCCATGTCATCCAAGATGTCCATATCTTTCTTTCTTCAGTCGAAAAGAAATTAAGGTTTTTGATGAAAACATTCCAGGATTTTCTCCATATAATGGACTTCAATGGGGACCAAACGGTTCAAGGTCCAAAAGACAGTTTAAACTTTGTTATTTATTTATTAAATGAGCGATCGTTTTGCTTGATAAGACTCTTATTCATCGTCTGGAATCGTTTAAAGCCCTTTGTACAGTTTGCACCGAAACTCTCATTTGGACCTTGAACCGTTTGGACCCCATTGAAGTCCATTATATGGAGAAAATCCTGGAATGTTTTCATCAAAAACCAGAAAGAAAGACATGGACATCTTGGATGACAAAAAGTTTTTTGAAAAGTGAACTACTCCTTTAAAGCAACACATCATTGCTTCTTTCTCTCTTTAGATTGTAGGATATATATGTTCAGGTTTCACATATTTTTGCTATTATATATTGACAGTGGTGAGTTTTAATAAGTTAATTTCTAGTTGAGTGGAATTCAGTCATTTCAATAATTAATACAAAAAAATAATTTATCTACATTCCTACTATATTGCACATTCAATGCAAACGCTCATAAACGCGAGTGAAATTTAGATCAAAAGTACTTTAGTGGGTCGAGACTATAGACATTCACACAATTTCAATTGGTCAACTGGTGTTTTTGAATGGAAATGAAATAATATTTGGCATGACGTTAGTTATAATACTTCAACGCGAGACTAAAGATGCGTTGTGCGATGTTCGATATTAATGGACATTAACTGGACATGTGTTTCAGCGTTCCCTCTCTTCAAGGCCACAGAAGCAGAGCTGATTCCAGGACAGACGTCACAGATCTCCCGTTACGCTGATCTCAGAGCAGTTTCTGTGAACCTCGTGTGAAACGTCTGCCTGAAGATGTCCGCGTTCATGCCGTTCCACTGGCGGAGTAAGAGAACTGTGGGAAATGCGGTCTCCTCTCGCTGTCGAACGGCTCCAAGCTGTCACCTGTGCACAACACACACACACCTCACATAAATCCTGTCACCGCAAATAAACTCCACTTTTGCAGTGTAGGCATGTGAGTAACACTTGTTATACCATCTGGGTGAATACTCGATTCTGATTGGCTGCAGGGTCCAGTAAAAAGTGATAGAGGACACCTAGTAAAGCTGTGAGTAACCATAGCAACACGCAAAGTATTCACTTACAATTTATTGTATCAAAACAAACATCTAGTTAGTCGTTATACATTACGCTATGAAAATCATGAAAGACTGGTAGAAACCTCAGTTTGTTTTCAAGCCAATAGTTGAAAAGATAATATCCATTAAAGTTTTGGAAAAAAAAGTGTCTAAAAATGGTTTAAATATAAAGAAAATAATGATAGATTCACCATTTGTGAGGTGGCAGCGAGCTATAACGCACAAGCGGGTTATTTCTATGTGATTATTGAGGTTGAATTCATATCAAAATCAGCCAAACTTCCCTCACTACTTCTGAATAGGATGTCTACTTCTTAAATTGAGGAAATAATGGTTCAGATCACTCAAAACACATATGGAAATAGCCTGAAATAGAGTCTGGTTGTGCCCCTAGTGGAAGTGTTCGGTACTCAACACACACACTCTTACTAAAAACTCATTTATTTACCTATAAATATATATCAACCTAAAATTTGAAACACAACTTGTTCAGAGTTTTCGATTTGATTTTCTTGCAGTTTTAGAGTCCACCAAGTTTTGAAAAAAAAAATTAATATATAAAATATGAATAATTACATTTTTACTAGGGCTGTCAAACGATTAATCGCGATTAATAGCATCCAAAATAAAAGTTTGTGTTTACATAATATATGTCGGTGCACTGTGTATAATTATTTTATATATATAAATACACACACATGCATGTATATTTAAGAAAAAAATATTATTTAGATACAAAAATATTTATATAATATAAATTATATATAAATCTATTTATAGAATATAATTGAAAATATTTCTTAAATATATACAAGCATGTGTGTGTGTTTATATAAAGAAAATAATTATAAACAGTGCACCCACATATATTATGTAAACATAAACTTTTATTTTGGATGCGATTAATCACGATTAATCGTTTGACAGCCCTAATTTTTACATTTCATATTTTCATAAACTTATGTAACTTTATTTAAATGTCAAATGTCTTTTAAAACAAAACCAATCTTACATCTATATTCCAAAGCATTCTTACAACTAATTAATGTTCGGATTGAGCATTTTCATGTTTAATCAAAAAAGGGAGCACAACACTTAAGAGGTTAAACAGGAAGTCATGGCGGGACAATTTCATGTTCCTAGTCACCCTGGTGTGCTAAAAAATGTGAATATTAATGGGAATATACTTCAGAGATATTTGGATAATCATAACTTCTAGGGGTTCCAATAATTGTGGCACACAAATGTGATTTTCGCAGAACTTTGGATTATTTTACTTCAATGAAAGAGCCGATTTTTGTGATTTCTTTTTTGATCAAAAGGGTAAACAATACAGATTTATTTTCACAGCCTTCTTCTGATCATATTTACCAAGGGTGCCAATAGTTCTGAACACAAAGCTCTCTCCCCATATTAGCATCCTGCAGAAGTGTGTGTGTGCCGGTACCTTGTCCCGGTGGTGTGATGGTGATGGTCTGTCCGGTGAACTCCTCGTCGAAATATCTGGTGTCTGTCTCTGAGGTGACCTGCGGTTTGAACGGAGGATCCAGCTGAGGAACAGAGCGCCCGTTAGACATTTACACGTCAGTTTCACTCGGAAATTGCTAGTAAATTTCACAAATAACTGCAAAGAAATAGCCAGTGGCATTTAATTAAATGTGAATTTTGAAGTGGTGAACAATACAGGATTGTGTCACAAAACAAAAATGCAACAATATGTATAATGTAATGTAACAATCCATTAAAATACTCTATATGATGTTGAATATAAAGTATAATAATGCACTGGGGGGATATGTGTGTCCTGATAATGCCACATGTCTGATGTTAAGAGTAAAAAGTGCTTTATTTTAACTATATCTAGTGACAGTGCAAACATATTCATCTACAATAATTCAGTGTTTTCCTCTTCAGGATCATGAATATTGTTATTCTGGTGTCTCTATTGTCTGTGCTTTGGGTTTCAGCACCGAGTCCAAGTCTATTCATTTACACACACAACGTAATATCAAACTTAGCATTTTAATCTACAGTACATTCATTGATAACCTTTTATCATGTCTTGGTGTTTCACGATAATATCGTATCGTGAGTTCAGAATCGTCATCGAATCGTGACATGAGGGCATCGTTACACCCCTAATATATATATATTAGGGCTGGGAAATGATTAATCGCGATTAATCACATCCAAAATAAAAGTTTGTGTTTACATAATATATGTGTGTGTAAGTGTGTATAATGATTTTGTATATATAAATACACACACATGCATGTAAACATTTAAGAAATATTTGCATGTATATACTTTATATATATTTATTAGGGCTGTGCAAAAATTAATTGCGATTAATCGCATCCAAAATAAAAGTCTGTGTTTACATAATATATTTGTGTGTGCTGTATATAATTATTTTGTATATATAAATACCTATGCATGCATGTATATTTGCGCTTAAATTCTGTATATATATATATATATATAAATACATAATCTATATTATATAAATATAAATATTTTATATACGAATAACATATTTTCTTAAATATATACATGCATGTGTGTGTATTTATATATACAAAATAATTATATACAGCACACACAAATATACTGTATTATGTAAACACAGACTTTTATTTTGGATGCGATTAATCGCTATTAATTTTTGCACAGCCCTAATATTTATACAAAATTAATATTATACATAAATATAAATATTTTATATATTAAGAACACATTTTTCTTAAATATATACATGCATATGTGTGTATTTATATATACAAAATAATTATACACACACATATATTATGTAAACACAAACTTTTATTTTGGATGCGATTAATCACGATTAATCGTTTCCCACCCCTAATATTTATACATATATATATATATATATATATATATATATATATGATCATATTCGATGGTCAATGGCATCAAAAAGATCTAAAAGAAGTCCTGATGTAATGAATGTCAGTTTGTCGTCATCTCTCTGAAATATGATTGTGTTTGTTGTGTTTCTGCTTATACATGATGTCATAATACGTGTACAAAAGGAGTTTTTACCTTCTTCTCATAAACATCTTGCCACACAATTCCAGTGAAGAATTTGTGCTGCATGATTTCTTTAGCATCATCAGGGCCGCCACCTAACCTACACACACACACACACACACACACACACACACATTACACATCCACATCGTACACCAGAAACACTTGGCATGATAAATATGCAGTATGAATGGCCGTATGCTGTTCCAAACGTGATGATTTTTCAATGTTTTTCAAATGCTTCAACGCGTGCATGATGGGCTTCAGTGTGAATAGCGGTGTTGTGAGCGTGCTGACACCGACCGCTGCTTGGGGTCCTTCTTGAGCAGGCCTGACAGCAGAGATTTGCCCTCCGGTGCGAGTGTGCGAGGGAAGCGGATGTCCTCCATCAGGATGAGCTCAAACAGACGCTCGTGATCCTGGTTATAGAAGGGCAGGCGACCACACATCATCTCGTACATCACCACTCCCAAACCCCACCAGTCCACCGCACGCCCGTAGTCATTGTCCTCCAGCACCTGCACACACACACACACACACACACACACACACACACACACACACTGTATATTCTATCCCATTCCCATCACTTTCTGCATGTTTACTACTGCTGGGCAATGAATAATCTCATCCAAAATAAAAGTTTGTATTTACATAATATATATGAGTGTGTGTACTGTGTGTGTAATTATTTTGTATGTGCATATGCATGTATATATTTCAGAAAAATGTGTTATTTATATATAAAATACTTAGATTTATATTAATCACATCCAAAATAAAAGTTTGTGTTTACATAATATATGTTGGGGCACTGTGTATAATTATTTTAGATATATAAATACACACACATGCATGTATATTTAAGAAAAAAATATTATTTTATATATAAAATATTTATATTTACATATCATTTAAATTAGATATAAATCTATATACATGAAAATATTTCTTAAATATATAAAAGCATGTGTGTGTATTTATATATATGAAATAATTATACACAGTGCACACACATATATTATGTAAACTCAAACTTTTATTTTGGATGCGATTAATCGCGATTAATCGTTTGACAGCCTTAATTTATATATAATATAAAATTTGTAAATATATGCAAATATGTGTGTGTCTTTACAGGTGAAACTCAAAAAATGAGAATATGGTGCAAAAGTTCATTTATTTCAGTAATTCAATTTAAAAGGTGAAACTAATATATTATATAGACTCATTACATGCAAAGTGAGATATTTCAAGCCTTTATTTGTTGTAATGTTGATAATTATGGCTTACAGATATGAAAACCCCAAATTCAAAATTACAATATTGTGAAAACGTCATACAGAATCCATAATTATCAAAATTATAACAAATAAAGGCTTGAAATATCTCACCTTTTCACCTTTTAAGTTGATTTACTGAAATAAATGAACTATTTATCGAGTTTCACCTGTTTATACGCAAAATAATTACACACAGTAAACACAAACATATATTATGCAAACACAAACTCTTATTTTGGAATGCGATTAATCGTTGCCCAGTAGTCATTTTTTCATTTTCAAAAAAAAAAAAAATTGTTTTAATTTTCTGATTTATAAGCTGTTTGCGGACCAAAAAAAAAATTAATTTTTTGTCTTGAGTTTCTTCCGGGAACGAACACGTCACAATATTCCTCATTATAATAATTTATGCGCAGAATAATGGGGCGGGGCCTGCTTGAGTTAGTTAGTAGTGTGTTAAACTGGCGGTTATGGAAAGGGGCGGGGCATTTCCCAAACACACTCGACCAATCACAACACACTGCTCCATCCGACCAATCAGAGCACAGTGTGCTTTTCAGAAGGAGGGGCTTCATAGAGACAGGAAGTAAACAGAGCGTTCCTGACAGACTGGGATGAGAGGAGCCGCAACAATGCAGGAAAACCTGTTCTAGTAGAGCCGTAAACGCATCAAAGGGCATCATGGGTCCTCTTTAAATAAAGTGCAACAACTGTGAGCTGCTGGCGCTGGTGTGTTTGCGTGTTCTCCCACCGAGTGTTACCGAAACCCCGACCGCGGGTCACGGGGAGAGAATGACTCAGTGGAAAGGTGAAGCCATGGAGCTGCTAGAATAACTGACCGCTGTCTATTTCCAGCGCCGCTGTCATGTGACTCACGGAGAGAGACAGCTGAGCCTGCAGCTGCCCCATATATGTAGAGGAACAGCACAGCTGTGAAGCTGCCAGGAGACACACACCCTCTGATGGACTGTGTAAACAGCCGTAAACACATCTGAACGGCACAGCGCTGACGTCAACCAGTCTCTATTTCCATGGCATGACCAGTAATGTAGTGTAAACTCCACACGTGACACCCAGCCTCTCTTGAATCCAACATGGATGGAAGTGTCTTAAACTGCAGTTCATCGACTGGCCACTAGAGGCGCTGCAGAAG
The DNA here is from genome assembly GCA_038021265.1 of Cyprinella venusta. Lineage (NCBI taxonomy): Eukaryota > Metazoa > Chordata > Actinopteri > Cypriniformes > Leuciscidae > Cyprinella > Cyprinella venusta. Next base: position 1,042,632 of record CM075875.1, on the reverse strand, counting down.
AGAGTCAATCCCATAGACCCCCATGTTAAAATGCCCAACTTTACAGCAGATAAACACATGTTTACAGCCAGGGGCAAAAAGTGGTTTTGGTCGATATACACTGAAAAACTCCATCATGGTGTCATAAAACTTCATCAGGTGAAAAAAATGAAGAAAAAAAATGCAAGTCTTCATAATTAACCCTCATGTGGTGTTCGGGTCAATTTTGCATGCAATGAAAAGATTTTCTTTTTCCCGAAAATACTAGTTAATTTTATTGCTTTGGACTGAAACTTAGTGACTTTGTTCCAAAATGGTAAAACTAAATCTCATTTATTTTTTGAAAATTTTCTTATTTTTTTATTATTTTTATTATTATTTTATTATTTTTTTGTGGAAGCTTTGTTACACTTGTGGTGTTCCCGGTCAAAAATGACCGGTCTACAAAAATAGCTTATAAATCACTCATTATACCATATTTTCACCCAATCTTGGATTCAATCTTTTTGTCAACTTGTTTTCTTTCAATTAGGACTGGTTTTAGATTTCTGTTTGCATCTGATTAATCGTGGGCCTCGTTTGTCTGAGAGTAGGCATCTCATTTTTTGAGTAAAAAATAAATAAATTATGTATAAATTTGGAAATATGGAAAAAAATTGAAAAAAATGGCTACTGTTCATCACACTAGTCTACTTTAATGTTTCATCAGGAATTTTGTTTTGAAACTTTTGTTTTGTAAAAAAAATATGGCACATAGTCACACTTGCGGTGTTCCCGGTCAAAAATGACCGGCCTATAAAAAATAGCTTCTAAATCACTCATTATACCATATTTTCACCCAATCTTGGACTCAATCTTTTTGTCAACTTGTTCTCTTTCAATTAGGACTGGTTTTAGATTTCTGTTTGCATCTGATTAATCGTGGGCCTCGTTTGTCTGAGAGTAGGCATCTCATTTTTTGAGTAAAAAATAAATAATTTATGAGTAAATTTGGAAAAATGGAAAAAAAATTGAATTTTTTTCTAAGCTAATTGCTTCTGCCTGCTCCTTCTTTTATTTTTATTCTTATGTTTTTTTTGTTTTGTTGTTGTTTTTGGTATTATAACTACTATTATTTATATGTACATACTTATTTTCTGGTGGTTGTGTTTTACTTTGTGCTTTTAATTATAGTTTTGTTGTTTTATATCTATGTTGATTGTTTGAGACAAAGAATAAAAAAAATGGCTACTGTTCATCTCACTAGTCTACTCTAATGTTTCATCAGAAATTTTGTTTTGAAACTTTTGTTTTGTAAAAAATATGGCACATAGTCACACTTGTTGTGTTCCCGGTCAAAAATGACCGGTCTATAAAAAATAGCTTATAAATCACTCATTATACCATATTTTCACCCAATCTTGGATTCAATCTTTTTGTCAACTAGTTCTCTTTCAATTAGGACTGGTTTTATATTTCTGTTTGCATCTGATTAATCGTGGGCCTCGTTTATCTGAGAGTAGGCATCTATCATCAATCAGATGCAAACAGAAATATAAAACGTAAGTACCCATAGACTTCAATACGAAAACACGTCACAAAACAATTCAATTGATTTCAGCGACAGCAAATTAGATGTAAAGCTATATTTTCGCAAAGCTTTGGCATATCGAGACGTATCTTGGTGCATGTCATCACAAGCATGACCTGAGGCAACATGCAGGGTTTTGGCACAGCGCCACCTACTGGTCAGGAGATACAAAAATAGCTAGTTTTGGTTTTGAACGGTTTACCCGAATGTCAAAAAACTTGGTTTTTTTTTTATTCGGTCCCAATTTTTGAGGGGTGTCGGCAATTTAGAAATTTGTTAAAATTAATATTATATGGTAATATTATTATATTGAAAAATAATTAAATAAAACAACTTTAAATAATAATAATATTTTATAATATATAATTTAATATAATTATAATATAATATACTTTTCAAGTAAGTTTCAATAATTATTTTCCAATAGCTTGTGTTTTTTCCTCAAGTATTTATTTTATTATTCTTATAAATTAATATTAATATTTTATAATTATATTTTGAGCTTGACATAAAGAAAATATATATTCAATATAAAAATTCCCATGTTTTTTTTTTTTTAAATCACGTAATTAATTTCTATGACACTCGCCGATTTAGAAATCACACTCTTATATCCCGACCGCGGGAAGCCTGATTCTTAAATAAAGGTTTTTAAAGTAGGAAATTAAAACAATAAATATGATTATAGCTTATTGAATACGTCTGTGTTCGATAGCTTTTAATCATTGATAATTGTATTACACGTGTTGCCTATGGGACGCTTTTTTCTGTGTGACATTGTAAAGCACATTGGTCAACTTGTGTTGTTGGTCAAATTGTGCTATATGAATAAAGTTGCTATTGCTTATTCTAAACCATATTTTGTTATGTTTAGATCATTTAAAGCCATTATCGGTCATAATCCTGCATGAGAGCCATCCATTTTTCTGAGTGTCGCCATGCATTTAAAACACTTCCACCTGTTTTCCTCTGAAATTCTCTCATCCCTCGTTCACTTCTCTCTCTCTCTCTCCGTGGAATATTTCCAGACGTAACAGCATTCCTGAGCTCCACACACACACAACAAGGTCATTGTTTACAGCGGAACAACCTGTAACACGGCCCGGGCCGAGCTCCAGAGAGGCCACCGTCGCCATGGCAACGCTCCCGAAGTCTCCCGCTCCGGGCCCTGTTGTCATGTCAACATGGGGATTGAACCAGAGTTCTCGGGAAGAGGACAGAATGAGAGAGAGAGAGGTGACACTGGATCCTGGACGTCCCATATGAAGGACGAAAATCATCTTTCTGTTCCAAACCCGCATGAGTCTCGTATTAGTGGAGAGCGAGAGATATTTAACAGAATAACAAGAGTATTAAAAGAGATATTCATATGACTCTCTATGAGGAACAGACAGAACAGAGATATTCAAGCTCCATATGACTTCATAAAACGAATATTGCGCATAAGCCATATAGACGACTGTTATGATGCCTTCATGTTGCTTATTGAGTCACTTTAGGAGCTTTTATTGAAGAGAAACTTAAAACAGAAACATAAACTCATATGGGTTGTAAATTATGAGAGAATTAGCGAGTTGTTCCTTCACTTCAGAGATTTTGTCAGCTGGACTGATTCGACGGACAATATTTACTTGAAGTACACCTGAAAAAATTTAATAATATAACAATGTGTTTTAACTAGGGCGGTTAATCGGATCCAAAATCAAAGTTTGTGTTTACATAATATATGTGGGTGCACTGTGTATAATTATTTCATATATATAAATACACACGCATGCATGTATATATTTAAGAAAAAAATATTATTTATATATAAAATATTTATATTTATATATAATATAAATTATATATAAATCTATATACATGAAAATATTTCTTAAATATATACAAGCATGTGTGTGTATTTATATATACAAAAAAATAATAATTATACACAGTGCACCCACATATATTATGTAAACACAAACTTTGATTTTGGATGCGATTAATCATGATTAATCGTTTGACAGCCCCAGTTTTAACATTTAACAACAAATTATTATAATTATGAAATTATTACAAGCATGATGTTCTCAAGTTAATTAAAATGTAAAACTGTCAAATAAATAATTTTAAAATAAAGTCAAAATATTTGTTTACTTGCATGTCATGTGACCATTAAAGGCTCAGAGAGGCGTGTGAATATACAAATTAGTTATAAAAATATTTACATAAAACCTCAGGGGAAAAAATAACATTTTCTTTACATTATTTTTTAACTTAAATAAGTTGTATTACGGAAGTCCTGAACCGCAACCTAAAAAAAAAACAAAAAAAATCTGTAAAAAAAAAAAATCTGTAAAAAAAAAAAAAAATCTAGCATTTTGAGATTAAAGTCGAAACATTTCTTTAATTTAAACATACTCTTTAAGACTTTAATCTCGAAATGCTAGATTGTTTTTAACATACATTTATATATATATTTATTTATTTTTTACAATTTTTTTTTTTTTTACTGACTTTTTTTTTTTTTTTTAGGTTGCAGTTCAGGGCTTCCGCATTGTATTGTTCAATTATTTCAAAATTTAACTAATTAACTTTTTATAAACTAACAAATCTCCAGCAGTTCTACTTTGGGAAACTCTGCTATAAAGGAATAGACTACGAAAATAAAATGTGATCCGAGAGACGAGAGCTTAAACTCCTTACGATATACTAACCCTAAAACCTACAAATACACATTTGAAGAACAATAAAACCCCATTTCTAGCGGATTCTCAGATGAACATGCGCCCCAGCAGGGTTTGGTCATGTGATCTTGTGATGGTTTGGTCACGTGATCCTGTGATGGTTTGGTCATGTGATCCTGTGATGGTTTGGTCACGCGATCCTGTGATGGTTTGGTCATGTGATCATGTGATGGTTTGGTCATGTGATTTGGTCATGTGTCTGAGTCTCACCTCAGGGGCCAGATACTCCGGGGTCCCGCAGAAGGTCTTCATAGTGGCTCCGTCTGTGATGCCCTCCTTACACAAGCCGAAGTCCGTGATCTTGACGTGGCCGTCTTTATCCAGCATCAGGTTTTCCAGCTGAGAGAGAGAAACGATCATCTAATAAGAGCTGCTTTTGTTCTACTGTGACTGACAGATTTTCATTTCAAAAAAGCCTTCAATCAAACCAACCAGCTCCAATCACACCACTTGATCAGAAACGAAGAAAATGTATAAAATAGAAAAACTATTTCACAAAAAGTAAGCTGTCAACCATGATGTCACAGTCATCATATTACGAACTGAGACCAAACACTTGAACTTACAGCAGTGTGATGAAAGCTTCCTAAAACGACTGAAAACATCTTTGGGAAAAATGTATTTGAAGTGTAATTTGATTGTTTAGTTTCCATCATGTCCATTAGACTTCAGGGGGAGGCGGGCTTTATGAGCTGTCCTGGGATCAGGCTTTGAACTCCTAATAGCCAATAGTAACTATATGTCAGAGTTTGTATATCTATTATGAAATTTGGATTTCATACATTGATTTCTTCTTCAAACTAAAGTCTGTCATCTCCTCTCTTCCTCATGATGTTCAGCAGGGGGCGATCGAGACTTTCACGACACGCTTGTGTTAATATCAGCACTCCTCACAGTCACCTGGCAGCTGTAGCTCACACACACACACACGTGGCCAGAGGCTCGAGAACACAACGCTCGTCAGCACAAACACCCGTCCTGCTACACACGCACTTTCACATGAACCCGAGCGGCCCGAGCCGAGAGAGGAGAAACCAAGAGAAAGCAAAACACGGGCTGTTCTGCTGACCTACAGTATCATCATCTGGACGGGTCACAGAGACATCACACTGCACTCTTAAAGGGACACACACACACACACATTAACATCTGATGGTGATTTACACACTCGGGATTGTTTGCAGAGGCGGTGGATTGCGAATTCAAACACACACACACACACACAAATACAAACACACACACACACACGCACAAACACATTATTTTCCCCCATATATATATATATATATATATATATGGGGGAAAATAATATAAATCTAAGAAAATTTTTAAACAAAAATTTTAAAAGAGAGATACTACGTCACAGCATATATATATATATATATATATATATATATAATGTCAGAAATATGATTCTATATATAGAATGAGAACATCTACTAGCCCTAAAAAAGTATATATATATATATATATATATATATATATATATATATATATATAGTAGGGCTGTCAAAACGATTAATCGCAACCAAAATAAAAGTTTGTGTTTACATAATATATGTGGGTGCACTGTGTATAATTATTTTGTATATATATAAAAACACACATGCATGTATATTTAAGAAAAAAAATTATTTATATATAAAATATTTATATTTATATATAATATAAATTATATATAAATCCATATACAGAATATACATGAAAATATTTCTTAAATAAATACAAGCATGTGTGTGTATTTATATATCTAAAATAATTATACACAGTGCACCCACATATATTATGTAAACAGAAACTTTTATTTTGGATGCAATTAATTGTGATTAATCGTTTTGACAGCCCTAATATATATATATATATATATATATATATATATATTAGGGCTGCCAAACGATTAATCGCATCCAAAATAAAAGTTTGTGTTTACATAATATATGTGTGGGCACTGTGTTTAGTTATTTTGTATATATGAATACACACACACATGCATGTATATTTAAGAAAAAAAATGTAATCGATATATAAAATATTTATATATATATATATATATATATATATATAAAATATAAATCTATATAAAGTATATACATGAAAATATTTCATAAATATATACAAGCATGTGTGTGTATTTATATATCTAAAATAATTATACACAGCGCACCCAAATATATTATGTAAACACAAACTTTTATTTTGGATGCGATTAATCGCGATTAATCATTTGACATTCCAAATATATATATATATATATATATATATATATATATATGTGTGTGTGTTTTTTTTTTTTGGGCTAGTAGACGTTCTGAAAGGCCGGCCTCTTAAAAATGCACTAGCCAAATTGTCCAGTAAATGAAAAAGTTGATTTCAAAAACCCTGAATATGTCTCAGTTTACTTTATTATGCTCTCCTCACTTACACAAAGTACTAGTGTCCTGCACACACAAAACAAAAGTAAAATATATATGATGTCTAAATAATTTTTGGTTTGCCTGTATGTGAAATGAAGTGCACAACTGATATGAGCCGGTGACCCCTGACCTTCAGGTCCCTGTAAACCACGTTTCGCTCCGAATGCAGGTAATCCAGCGCACACACGATCTCGGCCCCGTAGAAGCGCGCGCGCTCCTCCGAGAAAACACGGTCCCGGGACAAGTGGAAGAAAAGCTGCGGGAGGGAAGGACCGTTTATCACCGTATTTATCATCTCAAAACTCTGGTCTGAGAGGAACGGGACTCACCTCTCCGCCGTTGGCGTACTCCATGACGAAACACAACCGGTCGTGGGTTTGGAAGGAGTATTTCAGACCCTAAACATGCAAACCCATTCAAATTAATGCAATTAACAATGTATTAAATAATCATATGAAACATTAATGATGAAGACAGTCAATGACACATGCAAAAAGAGCTGTATATTGCAAATAAAAAGTACAAATATTGTGACATGATTATCCCTATAGGAATTTAATGCGGGAATAAGACACTTTTATCTTAATTTTTTTTAATATTTGTACTTCAATTCAACGTTTCAAACAAAAACAAATCTAACTTGATAATATCTAAATAATTTCAGAAATACAAACCTAATAAAAGCAAGTAATTATGTCTGAAAACACGGTTCTCGGTAACTATATTGCATAACCCTGTTAATATATTATCATAAAACTGTAAATAGGGATACGCAGATATCCAGCGGTTACATCATGATATTATAAACAATGTATCCAATTAAATAATTATGCAAAAAAATTGATGTTTTTCCTCTGTATTTCTGTCTAGTTTTCCAGTACAAAAGATGCACTTACTGGAGAAGCAATCAGAATTAAGAGTTAAAATATGAACAAATTTCCTCTATTGGGGTATAAATGAGTCATTTTACAGCATATCATACTGTATCGAGTAAATGTATCCTAATATTAAGTATGTTTAGGAGTGTGTACTGGAAAAGAAGACTAAACCACTGAGGCGCTTTTTAAAGAATATGTTGAAAATTTTTGCAGTGAAGGACTTTTATTATATAAAAAATAAATAAGGAAGTTTGATTACATACTCATTACAAACTAATAGTCCTCTGTTATGTTATCTGGAAAACATTAAGCGTCCAGTTTCTGCATCAAAATGAAGTGAGTTTGTGTTTAAAACAAGAACAAATATCTGCCAGTGGAGTTGTTTAATAAAAAATTAAATTTTAAAAAACTTTAATTTTAAAAAACTTTAATTCAATTTTAAAAAACTTTGTTTTCCTTTTGAATTAGGTTTATTTCTCTGACCCCATTAGCAGATATTTGTTCTTGTTCACACCACACACTCTCTTAAAGCTGCAGTCCGTAACGTTTTTGGGTTAAAATTATCCAAAATAAATTTGAGCACACACACATCTGTACACACACACCTGTACATACACATCTGTACTCACACATCTATACACACACATCTGAACACACTCACACATCTGTATTCACACATCTGTACACACACACACCTGTACATACACATCTGTACTCACACATCTATACACACACATCTGAACACACTCACACATCTGTACACACACATCTGTACACAAACATCTGTATTCACACATCTGTAAACACACATCTGTACTCACACATCTGTACACACACATCTGTACACACACATCTGCACACACACATCTCTACACACACATCTGTACTCACACATCTGTACACACACATCTGCACACACACATCTCTACACACACATCTGTACACACACATCTGAACACACTCACACATCTGTATTCACACATCTGTACACACACACACCTGTACATACACATCTGTACTCACACATCTATACACACACATCTGAACACACTCACACATCTGTACACACACATCTGTACACAAACATCTGTATTCACACATCTGTAAACACACATCTGTACTCACACATCTGTACACACACATCTGTACACACACACACCTGTACATACACATCTGTACTCACACATCTGTACTCACACATCTGTATTCACACATCTGTACACACACACACCTGTACATACACATCTGTACTCACACATCTATACACACACATCTGAACACACTCACACATCTGTAAACACACATCTGTACTCACACATCTGTACACACACATCTGTACACACACATCTGCACACACACATCTCTACACACACATCTGTACACACACATCTGTACACACACATCTATGTACACGCACACACACACACACACACACACACACACACACCTCTACACATAAAACAGAGTGTCGGCTGGTCGTGTGTGTGTGTGAGGATGCTGGTGGAGATTTATAGCCTTTTTTTGTCCAACGCATCACTCCGGCACAAAGATCCCAGCGCCGCCAATCAAGCCAAACTAAACACAATGGGCTCCGATGCACGAGTCTTATGGAAAAAATTTGATCAAACAAAAAAAAATTGCAAAGTATGTATCGGCCCACCGGGGAAACGCCCAGTGTGTTCCCGATGGCCAGTCCAGCCCGGCCTGCACCTGCAGATTCCGAACAGAGATGGCGACAAAGAGGAAAAACCACGGACTGCAGCTTTAACATTAATTTCAATAATTCAAGATAAATATCGTAAGTGATTTTGCTTATCTAGGTCATGCACCTTGGGTTAAGAGTTTAGTCCTGGAAAACTAGACTAAAATAGCAAGAAACCAGTTTGTGATCCAGTATGAAACAGGCGACATTATTCAATCTGAAGTGGTCGCTCGAGCTCCTCTAAAGCGCTTTGTGTGGCTGGATAAACAGAGGCAGACGTGCTGGAGACGAGAGGAAGAGGAGGAGATGATGAAGAGTCTCACCGTCAGGAAGGGGTGTCTGGAGTTCTGGAGCACACGGTTCTCTGTGAGTGTGTGAGCCACTTCATCCTGAAACACACACACACACACATCATTCTTCAGACTTTCACACGTTACAATAACACACACACATATATAAATACGAATACGGTGCAAAAGTTCATTTATTTCAGTAATTCAACTTAAAAGGTGAAACTAATATATTATATAGACTCATTACATGCAGAGTCAGATATTTCAAGCCTTTATTTTGTTTTAATTTTGTAGTTTACAGCTATTAAACATTTTCACAATATTGTAATTTTGAATTTGGTGTTTTATAGCTATAAAGGCTTGAAATATCTCACTTTGCATGCAATGAGTCTATATAATATATTAGTTTCAGCTTTTAAGTTGAACTGAAATAAATGAAATTTTGCATGATATTCTAATGTTTTGAGTTTCTCCTGTAAATATGGGAATGATGTGATAAATCAAAAACCTTACAGGAAAAAAAAATGGTGCATGAATATTATAACCAAACTAACAGCCTGAACCTGACAGCACACGTTCAGCATTTATTTGCTTTATTTATGCATGCACTGTAAAAAAAAAATACTTTCATAGTTTATCATCACAACATTTTTCTTCTGTCAAAATTAACATAAAATTTTGAGTTTCTATTGAATAAATAATTTTTTACATTTTTTTAATTATTATTTTTTTTTTTATTTGAATGCAGGTTACTTACTTTTTTAAGTTAAACCAACAATACAGTGTAGTTTTACAGACTAACTAAAGTAAGCTTTGTTTAGCTCACACACTCAAGCAAACACACACACACACACACACACACTCAGAAGTCAAATATTTCTCAGGTGTGTTATATTTTTCCGGATGTTACTCACTTTGGCTACAATCACTTCTTTCTTGAGGATTTTCATGGCGTAATATTTTCCCGTTGCTTTTTCCTTCACCAGAATCACCTTCCCAAAAGTGCCTTTTCCCAGGAGTTTGAGGTATTCAAAGTCATGCATAGTCTGAAACACACACACACACACACACACACCAGCTGTCAGCACACAAACACCTGCACGAGTTCAACGCATAATACTGACGGGACGGATCTGCGTTTGACCTTTGAACTGCTGCAAATGCCACGAATGCCAGAAATGTGAGCGTGGGAACTGATGTTTAACACAGAGCAAGTGCACAACAGTCCTCATGCTGACGTTTTACACACACTATTTAGACGCATTGGGCCCTATTTTAACGATCTGAAACACAGGTGTCAAGCGCTAAGCACAAGTAACTTTGTTTGCGGGTTAAAAGGGGTTGAGTGAATTAAAATATAGTACATTAATTTCATTTTTTTTTTTAAATGACATTGCACTTATTGTCTTAAATATTTTTTTTTACAATATTTAATTATTTTAATAAAATAAAAAAGTTAAACAATAATAATAATTAAAAAATTGAATATTTTATTATTTAATATAGAAATAAATGGGGAACATTGTAGAGGTGAATATTATTAAGTATCATGCAAGATAAAAAAAATATAATATATATTTTTGTTACTTTCATACTTTAAAAAAAAATTCATTGGACTTTTTGTGTTAAATAAAAAATATTTTATTATTTTAATATAAAAAGTTAAACAATAATAAAATATTTTTAAAATATTTTATTATTTAATATAGAAATAAATGGGGCATGTTGTAGAGGTGAATATTATTAAGTATCACGCAAGATAAAGAAAAATATAATACATTTTTTATTAATTTCACATTTAAAAAAATACATTGCACTTATTGTGTTAAATCAAATTTTTTATTATTATTTTATTATTTTACAAAAAAAATGTTAAACAATAATGAAACATTTTTTTCTAATATTTTATTATTTAATATAGAAATAAATGGTGCATATTGTAGAGGTGAAGTACCATGAAAGATATTAGTGAACTAAAATATAGTGCATAACATTTAGAAATATGTAGCATTTTTTGTCCAAAATAATAAAAAAAAGTTTTTTATATTTTATTATTTTTAATTATATATATATATATATATATATATATATATATATTTTTTTTTTTTTTTGTTTAAACAAAATAGTAAAAAAAATAAATGGGGAATATTGATAAGTATCATATAAGATATATTAGTGAACTGAAATTTACAATATAAAATACAATTAATTTAATAATTTTTTAAAAATTGTTGCACTTCTTAACTTCAGTCTGTGATACTTGATCAAGTTTACAAGAGAGAGAGATCTGAATACACATAATATAAGCTACGACCTCTTTCATTTTGGGGTGGACTATTAATATCACATTATTAATCCAGTGCTGATATTTAATAAGCAGAAGTGTGTACTGTACCACTTTGTGTGGCGGTTTGGTCTCCATGTGCGTCTCCATCTCCTCCTCCTGCTTCTGCAGACGCTCCGCCACAGTCTGGATGGCTTTGGTCCATTCCTTCCTACAACAGTCAACATGCAGAACAACACCTCGTCTTTCATGCATTTTATATTACAATTATTGTTGGTTCTTCTGATAAATGGCCTGTGATGTTCCTTTACACGTAGCTTGTACACTACCACTCAAAATGGTTTAATGTTTTTAGAAGAAGTCTCTTCTGCTCATCAAGGCTGTGTTTATTTGAAAAAAAAAACAAAAAAACAGTAATATTGTTAAATATTATGACCATTTAAAAGAACTCTTTTCTATTTTAAAAGGTTTTAAAAGTGTAATTTATTCCTGTGATCAAATCAATCATTACTCCAGTCTTCAGTGTCACATGACCCTTCAGAAATCACTCTAATCTGAAGATCATATTAGATCAAAATAAAAATTATTTTGTATATATATAAATACTTATGCATGCATGTATATATTTAAGAATTATTTGCGCTTAAATTCTGTATGTATATATATATATAAATACATAATCTATATTATATAAATATAAATATTTTATATATGAATAATACATTTTCTTAAATATATACATGCATGTGTGTGTATTTATAAATACAAAATAATTCTATACAGCACACACAAATATATTATGTAAAACAGACTTTTATTTTGGATGCGATTAATCGCGATTAATTTTTGCACAGCCCTAATATATTTACATTCTTATTTCAGGATTCTTTGATGAATACAAAGTTCAAAAGAACAACATTTATCTGAAATAGAAGCTTTTGTAACATTATGAATATCTTTACTGTCACTTGTGATCAATAATTCATCCTTGATGAATAAAAGTATTGATTTCTTGTATTTATTTCCTACGGAAGCCCTGAACCACAACGTAAAAAAAAAAAAAAATCAAGCATTTCGAGATTAAAGTCGAAATATTTCGAGAGTACACTGTAAAAAAAATATTGTTGGTTTACCTTAAAAAAGTAAGTAACCTGGTTGCCATAAATTTTTAAGTTGATTGAACTGGAAAAAGTGAGTTAATACAATGAAGGAGAATGATTTAATCATCAAAAACTCAAAATAGTAAGTTATCTCAACTAAATAAATGATTTAAGTTGATTTGACTAAAGAAAAATGTTGTGATAACAAATCTTGAAAATATTTTTTTTACAGTGTGGATGGAGATATCCAGCTTTATGAATGAATGAATGCAGTATTTATGGCCTACACTCAAAGCAAAATGACACAAAAATCAAAAAGAGGTGAAGTATCCCTTTAAGTAAAGATCATGTTCCATGAAGATACATTTCAGACCGTAAATTTTGGGAGAGAATGCATATATTGTCATATCCTAACAAACCATACATCAATGGAAAGCTTATTTATTCAACGTTCATATTATTTATACATCTAAATGTCAAAAGGGTCACATATACAGGTGTGTGTGTGTGTCTGACCGTTCCTCGGGCGTGTCCACGTGGAAGGTGCGCTCGATGACAGTGGTCCACTGCAGGCAGCGTATGATGAATGTGTTGGGTTTGGGCCGCTCCGTCTTCATCAGCTGACACTCTGGACACATCCCGGGAAAACCACACCAGAGACACGGGACGGGGAGAGAAATGACCGCTGCAATCATTTATCTTTATCTGTGTGTTTCTGCAGCAGTGCATTACACACACTCAGTAGGGAGCAGGACAGGCGCACACACTCGGATACCAACTTTACACAACGCTCAATATCTGATAAAGGGGTCATATAATGGTACATGCACTTTTACAATTAGAATATCAGGCAAAAGTTCATTTATTTCAGTAATTCAACTTAAAAGGTGACACTAATATATTATATAGACGACTCATTACATGCAAAGTGAGATATTTCAAGCCTTTATTTGTTATAATGTTGATTAAGTGAGATAAGTGATGATGATATTGTAATTTGCATACTGACGAAATTTGCCTCGTTATCGGCCAGGTGGAACAATTCTCGTAATGTTTTTAGTTATATTTTAATTCAAATATATTTTTATGTTTTATGCTTTCAAAACATAAAACTTTTTTTTTTCTTATTTAGACCAAGGTACTTATTTAATTACAGATCTTACTTTATTTAGTCAGTTATTTTAGTACTTTGTTAAACTATACAAAAATGAGAAATGTTTTAATATTTTTATTTTTATTATTTTGTTTTCGTTAATATTTTTTTAATGGTTTTTGTTGTAATTAACGATCGATAATAACCCTGCATCATAGAGAATTTTGATTTTTACGATTTTCACAAAAATACATACTAAGAATGGGGTAAAATTAACCTGAAATAAGTTTTAGATGCAATTTTAAACATATCTGTTTTGTCTGTCAAAAAATAAGACTTTTTTACTCAAAATTTTGTTAAAATATTGTAAAAAAAATATATATATATATATATATTGTCAATCGATTTTTACAAAAAAACATACTTATGAGAATTTAAAAAAATACTTATAATATTGCAAATAAACCTGAAATAAACTAAACAAAAATGAGAAATGTTTTAATATTATATTTTATTTTCGTTAATTTTTTTTAGTGGTTTTTGTTGTAATTAATGATCAATAATAACCCTGCATCATAGAGAATTTTGATTTTTACGATTTTTACAAAAATACATACTAAGAACGGGGTAAAAAAAAATACTTATAATGTTGCAAATTAACCTGAAATAAGTTTTAGATGCAATTTTAAACATATCTGTTTTGTCTGTCAAAAAATAAGACTTTTTTACTCAAAATTTGTTAAAATATTGTAAAAAAAAAAATAAATAAAAATTGTCAATCAATTTTAACAAAAAACATACTTATGAGAATTTAAAAAAATACTTATAATATTGCAAATAAACCTGAAATAAACTAAACAAAAATGAGAAATGTTTTAATATTATATTTTATTTTTGTTAATGTTTTTTTTTAGTGGTTTTGTTGTAATTAATGATCAATAATAACCCTGCATCAGACAGAGAATTTTGATTTTTACGATTTTTACAAAAATACATACTAAGAATGGGGTAAAAAAAATACTTATAATGTTGCAAATTAACCTGAAATAAGTTTTAGATGCAATTTTAAACATATCTGTTTTGTCTGTCAAAAAATACGACTTTTTTACTCAAACTTTTGTTAAAATATTCAATCGATTTTTACAAAAAAAACATACTTATGAGAATTTCAAAAATACTTAAAAATTTAAAAATAAACCTGAAATAAACTAAACAAAAATGAGAAATGTTTTAATATTATATTTTATTTTAGTTAATGTTTTTTTAAAAAATTGTTTTTTGTTGTAATTAACGATGGATAAAAGAGGCATTAAATTAGAAGCAAAGAAGCATTAAATTTCTATTTTTCATTTTTTTAAACTACATTTAAATTAACATGGCATCTTAAAAACACAACGCTCATGACGTAAGACGTTCATAAAAACAGCGAGACGGCCAAAGACATCCATCTAATACTGTGAAAAATGAGCACATATTCTCATTTTCGGTCACTTTACATAATAATCAACACTAATATTTATGTATAACAGTGCTGTTTACTCTTTTTTAAGTTTTCCACATAAAAAGCTTAAATGTCAAACCGAGGGCGACCTGATCACCTGTGTTTTCCTTTAACGCACGGATAATTCTGCATTTCATAACTATGAGTGCGCAACTGCGTCTGAGGAAAACAGGACTGTCATCAGTTGTTGAAAACTCCAACTCACGTCTTTTAAGCCGAAATAAGCTGTGTCTGTGTTCTCTGCCCTCAAAAGTGCTCACTCAAAGAGGAAAACTTATGGTTTCAGCGCGACAAAGCACAATATCCAGCAGTGACTCTGCCAGCGCTTTCCCACAAACATATGTCGAGGAGAGAGCGTGGAGGAGACATGTGTCAAGTAAGAGACCTGTCGTGGAGATGGAGGATCGGGACGAGACCACCACTGAGATCCAACCGGGCTTCATCCACAGCCTCCATCAGCCCAGAGATAAATAATGAGGATCAGACACTTAATAACCACTATATTTCACAAGTGTCAGCGAGGAAGCGTTCTCTTGAACAAACATTATGGCTGTCTAATTAGTCTGTTCAATCATTTCAACAGTTTTCTCGGGGATGGCGGGGCTTGTTGGGGAGATTCTGCTGAGGTGCGACTCGTGCTTAATACGTTCTGCACGTCCCTCGAGGAAACATAAAACTGTGTGTGTTGATGGAGGTCAGGCGGAAGCTCGCGTGACCTCGTGTCCAACGAGTAAAATCACGTCCACTCGTGCATGATATATTACCGGAATATACTTTCGGATGATCGTTTGAGATGTTTTGAAAGTTTTACGTAACATTAGTCTAATATCCAAATAATCCATTGTGTTCATTGCTTTTTCAGTGCCATTTATCAAACATAATGCGTCAGTCGAGTTAAAACGGTGCAAATAAACCTGAACTTATATTAAAAGCGCTTTTAAACATCTCTGTTTTGTCTGGAAAAACTAAGACACAAAATGCTAAATCTGAATATCGATTTTTACAAAAATGCACACTAAGAATGGGGTGAAAAATTACTTATAATGTTGCAAATTAACCTGAAATTATTTTTAGATGCAATTTTTAACATATCTGTTTTGTCTGTCAAAAAATTTGACTTTTTTTACTCAAAATTGTTTTAAATATTGTAAAAAGAAAAAAAAAAACAAATCAATGGATTTTTATTAAAAAAAAACATATATGAGAATTAAAAATTACTTATAATATTGCAAATAAACCTGAGATTATTTTAAGTGCTATTTTAAACATTTCTGTTTTGCCTGTCAAAAACTAAGATTTTTTTACTCAAAATTTTATTAAAATTATTTTTTTAAATGTGTCAATCGATTTTTACAAAAACATACTTATGAGAATTAAAAAATTACTTTTAATATTGCGAATTAACCTGAAATTACTTGAAGTGCTATTTTAAACATTTCTGTTTTGTCAGTGAAGTTTTAACAAAAATAAATAATTAGAAGGTGCAAAAAATTACTTGTGTTGTAAATTAACCTAAAAAAATATATTAAATACTATTTTAAAAAATATTTGTTTTGTCAGTTAAAATGTAACTTTTTTTTACTAAAATTTTCTTTGTTAAAAAAAGTTTATTACAAAAATAAATACTTTAGAAGGTGCAAAAAATTAATTCATTAAAATTTTTATTAAAAATTGACTTTTTTTACACAAAATTTTAGTAAAAAGTTAAAAATGTGCTACTGATTGTACAAAAATAAACACTAAGAAGATGCAAAAAACTATGTATAATGTTGCAAATAAACCTCAAATTATACTTTTTTATCATCTCTGTCTGGTCTGTCAAAAATTAAGACTTTTTTTACACAAAATTTTGTTAAAATATTGTAAAAAAAAAATGTGTTAATTGATTTTTACAAAAAAACATACTTATGAGAATTAAAAAATACTTAATATTGCAAATAAACCTGAAATTATTTTAAGTGCTATTTTAAACATTTCTGTTTTGTCTGTGAAATTTCAACAAAAACTAAATAATAAATAAATAATAAATAATTAGAAGGTGCAAAACATTACTTGTGTTGTAAATTAACCTAAAAATTTTAAACATCTTTGTTTTGTCTGTTAAAATGTAACTTTTTTTTACTAAAATTTTCTTTGTTAAAAAAAGTTTATAACAAAAATAAATACTTCGAAGGTGCAGAAAATTAATTCATTAAAATTTGAATAAAAAAAATGCAAAATAGCTGCATTTAAAAAAAAATACTGCACTCAAGTAAGCATGCAATGTGACAATGGTAGAATACTACTTTAAATAGTCCCATATTACTCCTATTTATTGTTGTTGTTCACATTTCCACGCGCGCACACACACACACACACACACACACACACTCAGGCTGCATTAAAGACTGCAGTATAAGTTACGGTGAGGATGAGAGACTCACGAGCCACAGAGAAGTTGTTCAACGGCGTCTCCAGCTGATCGGCGTCCTGCGGTCGCTCCTTATAACCCGTAAACGTACCGTCATCCTTCAGCAAGAAATACCGCGGCCTCCACGTCTTTATATACTCTCCTGAAGAGACAGAGACAACAGAGAGCATAATAAATAAGAAATGCATGGCCAATGCCTAAACAGCTGAGGTCATATTAACCCCGTATATTATATCAGATTTGACACATGAATTAATAAATGATCAACATGATGTCAAAACTCAATCTCTTCCAGTCCTTCTGTCATCTGATTGACAGTTAAGAATATTAGTGTAATTGTGCAAACGTCCATAAGATCGTGCTTCAGTGTCTTTCTGCAGTCAAATGAGATTTTTATCAAGTATATTATATATATATATATATGTTAATGTTGTCTTGTCAGGCTTTACAGGGTTAAGATCATTCACTGAATGCAACGCTAAGCCTATTTTAAAGGCATAGTGAAAGCATGCATCTAAATTTAGATGTAAAACCCGGTTTGAACTTAAAACAACAGCATGACACAAAACACCTCCGTTTCCTCAGAACAAAAACTGCTGCCGTTTTCTGCATCCAAAATCAATTTGTGCTGAGGAACGTGCAGAAATCACTGCACCAGATGTTGCGGAATTGGAAATGAAAGAAAAAAGCAGAGAGACACGCAGCCGTGGAGTCTGCGGCACGTCAGAAACACAGAGGCACTTTGAATAGTTATCCAGGAAAAGTGTAATTTATTTTTAATTACGGGAGTGGAATATTAACCCCATGCAGGGTCTGAGCAAGCTGTCCTTAATTGGCCCATTTCCTCCGTCACTAAAGTGTGGATGTGTCACGGCAAACGTCTGTCTCGCTGATACTCAGACGCTTATGGCTCATTTCAGCTGTGACAGGCCAGAGGAGCAGCGAGGGCGTTCAAACTCACAAAACACCACAACTTTACCCAAACTTCACATCGTATCACGTCTTTATTAGAAGAATAGCCATTTTATGAAGCTCAAACGGTTTCAACTTGTCCCGTTATTGAAATAAATCATTTCCAATAAAAGGAATTCAATTAAACACCTATTAAAAATTACATAAACGTACAATTATAATAAATAAAAATGGGAAAATACGAGACTAAAAAGTATTAATATGATAATATAAAATTGAATGTATGTTAAATAACAAATTATTTAAATCATAAAAATGTAATACCAGGCAAAATGCAACCCTAAAATTGTAATAAATAAATCATTTTCAAATAAAAGCAACACTCACTTAAACTAATTAATCACAAAAATACAAATTAATAAAATGATTTTTTTTAAAAAAAACATTTGCTGATAATTTACTCACCCCCATGTCATCCAAGATGTCCATGTCCTTCTTTCTTCAGTCGAAAAGAAATTAAGGTTTTTGATGAAAACATTCCAGGAATTTCTCCATATAATGGACTTCAATGGGGTCCAAACGATTAAAGATCCAAATGAGAGTTTCAGTGCAGCTTCAAAGGGCTTTAAACGACACCAGACGATGAATAAGGGTCTTATCAAGCGAAACGATCGCTCTTTTAAAAAATAAATACAAAAGTTTAAGTTTTATAAGCTCAAATGCTCGCCTTGCTCTGTTCTGTGATGCACGTTCGTGACTCTTCTGTTCGAACTCGTTCATCAAAATGAACGAATCTTTTTTCGAGTCATTTCATTTATTTGGTTTGTTAAACTTTGTTATTTATTCTTGGAATGAGCGATCGTTTCGCTTGATAAGACCCTTATTCATCGTCTGGTGTCGTTTAGAGCCGCACTGAAACTTTCATTTGGACCTTGAACCGTTTGGACCCCATTGAAGTCCATTATATGGAGAAAATCCTGGAATGTTTTCATCAAAAACCTTAATTTCTTTTCGACTGAAGAAAGAAAGACATGGACATCTTGAATAACATGGGGGTGAGTAAATTATCAGCAAAAGTTTGTATAATATCATAATGAAGCCTTTAAATAAATAACCCCCCCCCCCCCCCCCCCCCCAAAAAAAAAAAAAAAAAAGATTATGTAATTTAGTAAATATTAATGAAATCATAAACAAAATGATCCAAAAAAGCAATCAAAATCACTAACTAAAAAGATTAAATATTTGTTTATGTGCATGTCACGTGACTGTTAGCCTACATGAGAGAACCATGAACAAGCGAGTGCATATTTTAGCAGAGAAAAGAGTTTGTGAATCCCTGGTCAAATGAGACAATCTAGAACAGTCTTGCAACAAAAGATAAACTACCAAACCGCATAATGGATCCAGAAGTTTAAACTAGAGCAGCTCCACATCTCTGCGGAGCTTCAGCACTTCAATAAACCTAAAGCATTACAAATGAGTCCACCTGATTCACAACAACTGGGGAGGAGGACGAGCGAAGCCCACAGCCGCGGGAACATCTGTCCTTGAGCCCTGTGTACTTAAGACTCTCATTCAAACCAGATGCCCAATATGTTATTACGGCTGTTGCCATTTTTCATCGTGGCAAGATGTGACGGCATCTCGCTCAAACTGATTCTGCGGGATAATCAAAAACACACTTCCTATAGGAAGTACTTTGTCTGGTGTTTGATGAATCACTTACTGTATTCCTCTTTTTAAAGTGATATGAGAATATGGAAAATGAGTAAATGTAAATATACACTAGTGTTCAAAGTTTGGGCTCAGTACCATTTTTTGTTTTGTTTTAAATAAATTAATTATTTTATTCAGCAAGGACACATTAAATTAAAGACATTTCTAATGTTATAAAAGATTGTATTTCAAATAAATGCTGTTCTTTTGATCAGTCTATTCCACAACAAAAACTCATAAATGCAATCACTTTTGATGAGACAAAATTGCATTACTTTTGACCAAAAGGTGGCGCTGACACCAAATTTGCGTGGTGTGCTCAGTGTTGGTTGGCAATGACACGCACCAATTTTGGTGCCAATATGCCAAAGCCTTGCAGAGATACAGTCTCAGATGCAGCTTGGCGTCATGCCATCAAATTCATTGATGCGGCAAACGAAAAGAGTTTTGTCCATCGACGTGAAATCCATAACTTTATGCCAGCTTAGTCTGAAGATGATCCAAGACAAATTTGGAGAAAATCAGACCAAGGGTCTAGAAAAAGTTCAAAAGTGTGTCAAAATAGTCCACAGGAAGACTCAATCAATCACAACTGATCAAAGGAATCGTTCAAGACAATAGGCTAAACTAATCAAAAGCTATCAGTGTTTTTTTGAGATTTCATAATAGTTTGTGACCACAATACCTTTAGGGCTGTCAAACGAATAATCGCGATTAATCGCATCCAAAATAAAAGTTTGTGTTTACATAATATATGTGTGTGCACGGTGTATAATTATTTTATCTATAAAAATACACACGCATTCTTGTATATATTTAAGAAATATTTTCATGTATATACTATATATAGATTTATATATAATTTATATTATATATAAATATGAATATTTTATCTAAATAATATTTTTTCTTAAATATGCATACATGTATGTGTATTTATATATATATATATATATATATATATAAAATAACTATACACAGTGCACACACATATATTATGTAAACACAAACTTTTATTTTGGATGCGATTAATCGCGATTAATCGTTTGACAGCCCTACTTTTGAGTACTATCACATACTGAGTTTTGTAACACTACTACGCCAATGCATTCATAAAATAGAGCATTTTACGACATTTCAAAATGGCCAATGGCCAAAATGCCTGACATAGGAAAATTGGGTATTGTTCGACTCGGTATGACAAAAAGAGACCAATTATAAGCAAAAACAGCAATTTTTCATGTCTCCTATCATTTTAAATTATAATAATAGTTTATTTTTTATCAAATAAACGCAGCCTTGGTGAGCAGAAGACAATTACAACTAAATCCTACTCCAAACCTATTTATAGAAGTGTATAAATATCATAAAATAAATATAATTAAAGTCTCCCCGTGTTGAAAATCAAGTTTATAATGTTGTTTATGTGGTATTTTTAATCTGCTTTAAAGGGATACTCCACTTTTTTTGGAAATAGACTCATTTTACCTCTCCCTCAGGGTTAAACATTTGGGTTTTACCGTTTTTGAACGTATTCAGACGATTTTTTTGATATTTAGAAGAATATCAGTAACCATACAGTTTCTGGTCTCATTGACTTCCATAGTATATTTTTTTTCCTACTATGGAAGTCAATGAGACCAGAAACTGTCTGGTTACTGATATTCTTCTAAATAGCAGAAAATCGGCTGAATGGATTCGAAAACGGTAAAACTCGACTGTTTAACTCTGGGGGAGTGGTAAATGAGCCTATTTCCAAAAAAAGTGGAGTATCCCTTTAAGACAAACCATGTGTAAGTTCATAAGTCGACAGCATTGCTGAGTATTTCCTCCTTAAATTTCCTTCCTCGTGTGATCGTCAACCAGTGGATCTCTGAGTGAGAGAGTGGGTGGAGGCGGGGCTCATTTGCATATTCACAGAGACGCACATACTAAATGAGGCAAGGGCGTCGAGTTACATTCAAGGTATTTTAAGGCACAAACCCATTCTTTTCAATGAAAAAAACATTTAAATATGTAATTTTGGTGATGAAAGATGAGTTTTAAGGGATAAAATGATTAACTACAGCCGGACTTTAAGGTAATGATATCATTTGCGAGTACAGATTCTTGTCTCTGGTTTGTGTGATCTCGAAAGCACTAAACCAAGATCAAACGTGACTCTTTCCCAACCACATCCATTCAAAAGAAACCCAGAGCAGATCTGGCCGGACGCCTGTCTACCCGTGACTATGCCAAGAGAGTCCTGGGACAGTATGTCCACCACGCGGCACACTGTAGATCACCACACACGTTCATCAGCGTGACATCGGGACCTTTTAAAGAAACACACAAAACAGACTGATTAAGTGTCATCATTTATTCGTGAACGACAAATCTAATGACAGCAGGTTGGTCTCGGACGGACGGGCGACTCTCTGCTGACGGGCACTGACAGATGTGTTTGCAGTTATGATGCCAAAGTTGTAATTGTGTAGGGTGTGAGATTAATCCAGCACAGTCCAGGGAATCTCTGACGCACACGGGTCATTCACTGCCGCCCATCTGATGACGGCCAAAACATGCTGAGGATCACATGCACACCGAATCCGTGTGGAAACGGTAGGGGTGTAACCATATTAAAGCCCGATTTTGAAGGCAGATACTGATACAAATATTTTTGGGTTTTAAAATCCGATATTCCGATATATCGGCTGATATTTTGTTGTATTTCACACACGTGTAAAAGAAAAGCTAACTTTTCTGCACAAGATACAATTGATACTTTTTCTCTAAATGTTCACTCCTCACAAGTATAACTTACATTTTACAATGCAGCGACTGTAACTAGAGATATGCTCGTTATAAATACAGTAATCATTACTTTATTTAGGCAGAAAAAGTTCATTGTGGTTTCCAAGCTCATTAATGTTAACGTTAGCGGTCTTCCACTGATGATTAGTTAGCTTTGTGGTTAGCTAGTCTATGATGAGCCATCATTTAGCAATAGATAACAATTGTAAAACATACATTTTCTGTTAAAATATAACAGGCCAAGGAGAGATGATTGAAGCGTTTCGCCCGTTTTTATTTTATTTTTTAAATATTCATTTATCTGCCATTATGACTGCCGATACCGATATTATGGAAAATGTCAAATATCGGTCTGGCTCTAAACCATATATCGTGTCACAATACAAAAATGCAACTATATGTATCGTGGACACTACTGACAATGTATTGTGTATCGTTCACCCAAAATAAAAATTACTGTTGTAATAAAATTTACTGTTGACGTTTTCAGAGTTTTAATCTCATTAAACTGCTATATATAATGTTGATTATAATGTATAATAATGCACTAGGGGATATGTGTGTGTCCTGATAATGCCACATGTCTGATGTTAAGAGTGAAAATAGGTATATTTTAAATATATCTAGTAGAGCCAGACCGATTTATCGGCAGACCGATATTATCGGTATCGGCAGTTATAATGGCCGATAAATGAATATTTCAAAAATAAAATAAAAACGGACGAAAAAAGCTTCAACAGTAAAGCAATATAGGGACTATTAATAAAATATATACATTATATATATATATATATTATTAAAATATAACTATTATTATTGTATTAATCAGAACTTTAATATATTTTGATGTTCCTCTGTTCTGTTATGATGATAAAAGAAACAAGTTTCTTTTTAAAATCATATTATTTTAGTTAAAACTCATAAATAACTACAAATAACTAATGTTGGGAAAATCTGTTAATGTTTTTGTTGTGCGTTTCTGAAATGAATAAAAGAAAAATAAATAAAATAAAAAATATCGGCCGATATATCGGAATATCGGATTTTAAAACCAATAAATATTTATATCGGTCTCGGCCTTCAAAATCCTTTATCGGTCGGGCTCTAATATCTAGTGACAGTGCAAACATATTCGTCAACAATAATTCAGTGTTTTCCGCTTCAGAATCATGAAAATTGTTATTCTGGTGTCTGAGCTATTCAGTAGTCTCTTCATTTACACACACAATGTAATATCAAATTTAGCATTTTAATCAACAGTACATTTGATAATCTTTTATCACATGTCTCTGAGTATCGCAATAATATCGTATCGTGAGTTTAAAATCGTGATATGTGTTGAATCGTGACATTAGTGTATTACTACACCTCTAAAAAATGGCCTTTAATAGTGTGTAAAAGGCAGACGCACACGTGATGATTTACACCTCTGGCTGGATCATATTCATTAACAAACACTTCTTCACCACAACTCAACATTAAAGAGAAGTTTGATCTTACACAATGTTTTGCCCTTTAACAAGTTCCTGTATTTTGGTCAAACGGTTAATGCTTGCAGCTCAATATAACTAAAATCTAAAAGATCAAGTGTACAGCGGTTTCCACAATGCATATCCATTACAGAATGAATGAAAATAAGTACATAATACAGAATAATAATACAGAATTATAAAAATAAGTGCAGTTATAAATCTAGATATTAAAACTAGGACTGTCGATTTAACATGTTAATTTAATTAATTAGCTAAATTTGGTACTAAATATTATTTACTAAAATTAGTAATGCACAATTAAATTATTTAAAGGAGTAGTTTAGGATTTTTCTCCATATAATGGACTTCAATGGGGTCCAAACGGCTCAAGGTCCAAATGAGAGTTTCAGTGCAAACTGTTCAAAGGGCTTTAAACGATTCCAGACGATGAATAAGGGTCTTATCTAGCGAAAAGATCGCTCATTTAATAAATTAAATAACAAAATTTAAGTTTTATAAGCTCAAATGGTTCATCTTATATTTCATACAGTTGATTTTTGATGAACATGAATCACGGCAATCTTTCTGCATGATGAAGATAATATGATACAGTTATAATGGCACTAAACTTCAAGATATTAGGGGAAAAAAATACCCCGTATGAGTTTTCATCTCATATTTGTATGATATGATATGGTTAAACAGTATCACACGAGTGCTGTTTTTATCCTGAACATTGATAATATTGATTATATGAGAATTGGAGTTCATATTTTTTTATATATATACATTAGACGCAATATTGTTTTGTTAATGTCTCAATTTAATTTTCCAAGGAAAATATTACCTATCAGGCCAGAGCAACACACGGCGGTTATTTGTTTCTGAATGAATCCTCGTTTTGAGTGAATCAATCAGGTGAACCAATGATTCGTTCATAAAGAGAGCCGTTTTATTCATTCCTGAATGAATCATCCGTTTGAAAGAAAACGATGGATCTCAAAATCATACAATCGCTGCTGGAAAGGGTTCAAATACGCAAAGATGTGGGAAAACTAAAGACTTTTTGGGACCTGAAGGATTTTTCTGAGGAACATTGTGCAGTTTAACTGATCAGGACAAACAAGCGACTCAAGAACAACCATCACAGTTCACTCTCAGAAAAAAAAGGTACAAAAGCTGTCACTGGGGCTGTACCTTTTCAAAAGGTAAACTTTTGTACCCAAAGGCTGCATATTGGTACCTTAGTGATACATATTAGCACCTAAAATGTACATATTAGCACCTGAAATGTACATATTTACACCTAAAATGTACATATTAGCACCTGAAATGGACATATTTACACTTAAAATGTACATATTAGCACATGAAATGTACATATCACCTAAAATGGACATATTAGCACCTAAAATGTACATATTTACACCTAAAATGTACATATTAACACCTAAAATGGACATATTAGCACCTGAAATGTCCATAATAGCAACTGAAATCTACATATTAAGACCTGAAATATACATATTTACACCTAAAATGGACAAAAGTGTACCTTTTGAAAAGGTACAGCCCCAGTGACAGCTTTTGTACCCTTTTTTCTGAAAGTAAACAACAAAACAGACAGGGACCATCCAGGGAACGACACACAGTACTAAGAATCAAGCGGGTGTGTAAACTTGTAAACCGGGTCATTTTTATAAATTCAGCAATTTTGGACTATATGTAAACATCTCTTATGTAAAATATCTTAGTACTAAAATAAAAAAAATAACATGCATTTTGTATGATCCCTCTAATTTTGTTAAAACTATTCACATTTTCACAGATTCTTCAAAGGGTGAGAACCGCTATAAAAGCATTGTGGTGTTCAACATCCACAGACACACACACACACACACACACACACACACACACACACACACACTGTCATGTGACACCGAGCACGACCACCACATCCGTCTGACCGTCTCCTCATCTCTTTCACCTTCCTCTGTACATGTGCCACTTTCTCATCTAACCTTTTCCTGTCTCTGCGCTCCTTCCTCTTTCTCACACTCAACACTTCTACTTTTCTGACACGCCGCTCTTGTGTTCGGCTCAGAGCTGTGATGCAGACGTAAACCAGGAACAATGATACAGCTGTTAATGTAGTTTTGCATTTATTAGTGTTGTCACACACATCAACTGTATCACACTAACGTTACTACAGACGTGTGTGTGTGTGTTTCTGTTAAAGGGTACATATCATGCTTTTAAATCATTCATTTTTACTTATAAATCATACATTTGTGGTCTATATAAAGCATAACTGCAATGCTTGGGTCTGAATTCCTCATTATTATAGCTCAACAGGCCCCTTTTCTGATGTGCTTCTGTGAGCGACCCGTTTCGAAGCGTCCCCTTTAAATAAAAAGGAGTTGCGTCTTTCCCCGCCCGCTCTCCAGGTCGCTGAGTTCACGGTCGGTTCAACTCCCCGCGTTCGGCCATTATTGTAGTTTGATAAGAGATATACGATTACTATAGTTTCAAAGAACATTTATATTCACACGTTAACAAAATGTCAACAAAAGACTTGTCTATACGTATTCGAGCCAGAGCGAGCGATTTGAAAAAGACGACGACGAACCTGCAGAACAACGTCTTCATATGGATGCAGTGGTATGTAAAGTTAAGTTAACTATGTTGTGTTATTAGTGAAAGTCGACTATTTCTCTTGTTAAAACAAGCACTCTGACAAGATAAATGACTGCGGTCTGATCTTACCACTAAAAATCTGTATGATAATATGATAACTTGCGTTTAGAAAGCATCAGCAAACACAGCAGCTAAATGATAGAAGGAATTTACCCCTCATTCAGACGAAGTCGATCGGCAAACCCTTCTGTATACTGGCGGAGGTTGTTGGATTGGGGATCCTTGAAGTGCTTCAGGTCACTACATCCAACAACCGAACATTTTGACTAGCCCTCCCGTAACTTCTGCATCATTGAGCTTGGACTACAAAATCGGAGCGAGAAATAATAATGGCGGATTGCTCGAAGTGTTGGACCGGTAGTCGATGTCCTTATTTGGCAGTTCCGCTGCAAATCCTGTGACGTAATTGTTCAAAAAACGTAATAGACAACAGGAAAATCCGAACAGGTTGAAAAATATGACCAAAACAGAATATAAAGATATAAACGAAGCACCTGAAGAGAATAATTTCATCTTTTCTGTACTTATAAACACTCCAAATATACAACAAAATGCATTTAAGGGCTTAAAAAGTGGATTTTGCATGATATGTCTCCTTTAATAGAGGACATCAAATTAGACTCAGGAGAAACAGACCATTGTTTGCCAAACATCCTCACATTATCTGTGAACATACGAGACAGAAAGACAGATTTCCATATATGTACATTACATACAAACATTAACATTAATAATTAATGTATAACAAATATTATATTTGAAGAGTTCAGATGCAAAAGCCTCTAAGTGCCATTTGAAATTTTCTTCTAAAATGACCATTTTTATCAAGCTTGTATATTTAAGTTCAGTAATTTCACTTAAATGGCAATGAAGATTACCTATTAATTGTCATTCAAGTGAAATTACTGAACTTAAATATACAAGCTTGATAAAAATGGTCATTTTAGAAGAAAATTTCAAATGGCACTTAGAGGCTTTTGCATCTGAACTCTTCATATACATATCTATATATATATATATATTATATATATATATACACTCACCTAAAGGATTACTAGAAACACACACTAATACTGTGTTTGACCCCTTAATTTTACATGGCATTGATTCATCAAGGTGCTGAAAGCATTCTTTAGAGATGTTGGCCCATATTGATAGGATCGCATCTTGCAGTTGATGGACATTTGTGGGATGCACACCCAGGACACGAAACTCCCCAAAGATGCTCTATTGGGTTGAGATCTGGTGACTGTGGCGGCCATCTTAGTACAGTCAACTCATTGTCATTTTCAAGAAACCAATTTGAAGCCATCAGAGGATGGGAACATGGTGGGCATAAAGGGATGGGCATGGTCAGAAACAATGCTCAGGTAGGCCGTGGCGTTTAAACGATGCCCGATTGGCACTAAGGGGGTAAAGTGTGCCAAGAAGACATCCCCACACCATTACACCACCACCACCAGCCCAACAGTGGGAACAAGGCATGATGGATCATTAGCCGCTTTCCGACCAAGTAGTTATAGGAACTGTCCACTTCTAAACAGTTGTAAGAACTACTCTCCCCCAAACTGGGTTTTGCTGCTTGCGTTCGCACTGGCCAAGTGGCCATAGGAACTGGTGGGAGGGGTAACACAAGCACGGCGACGGTCTTTAAACCGTCATCACTAGACGTAGCGCGGCCACAACAAACCAGCATTTAAAGCACAATCAGAATTATTTAATTAATTTCATTCTTTTAATGGCACAATTGTATGTTCATAAATGCAAATTGTCCTGTAAAAAGCCTAATTTTATTTTATTTAGGAAAGAAATTGAGGTTTATATTGATTCACTCCGATTTTCTATGAAGCAAAAAGCGTTTAAAACATATGAATATTTACATATTATAATATCTTTATTAGGGCTGTGCAAAAATTAATTGCGATTAATCGCATCCAAAATAAAAGTCTGTGTTTACATAATATATTTGTGTGTAGTGTGTATAATTATTTTGTATATATAAATACCTATGCATGCATGTTTAAATTTAAGAATTATTTGCGCTTAAATTATGTATATGTATATAAATACATAATCTATATTATATAAATATACATATTTTATAAATGAATAACGCATTTTCTTAAATATATACATGCATGTGTGTGTATTTATATATACAAAATAATTATATACAGCACACACAAATATATTACGTAACACAGACTTTTATTTTGAATGCGATTAATCGCAATTAATTTTTGCACAGCCCTAATCTTTATACAAGTTTACAATACCCCCCTAGTATGAAAGACTTTGTAATTTATATATTGTATGTAAATTTTGCTGTATACATAAATGTCTGTACTAAGTTTGTTCTTATAAAAAAAAAAAAAAAGACCGATTGCAATGTTCCTGTTCTGCCTTGCCGAGACCTTAATAACAGAGAACGAACGGCGGCGTTTAAAGATTATGCTTGAGTTCTGTACAGAGAAACACAGAAGACGAAGGCTCCAGCGTAATATGATATTAAGTAATATGATGGAAGAAGATAAAAGAGCAGAGCGCAGGAGGCAAATAAAACGACGGGTAAGTTTATCTAGCATTAGCAATTAGCTGAATGCGTTAAGTTTGTCTTAATCCTCGTTGTAATGTTTTGCAAAAACACACGGCGTACGGCAGACAGCGCGCTACAAGTGCCGTCCCTGTTGACAGTGCATGACTTATAAGTTTAACCAATCGACGTAGACCTAGGGAAAGAGAACTAAAAAAGTCCTCGCTCTAGACTAGGTACTGAAAGAGTTATAGGAACTACGGTCTGAGGAACTAAAAAATCCCCCATTTAGTCCGGTCGGAACACCAGAAAAAAAGGGTTATAGGAACGTTATAGACAAAAGTCCCTCCGGTCGGAAAGCGGCTCATGTTCTCATTCTGTTCACACCAAATTCTGACTCTACCATCAGAACGTCTCAACAGAAATCGAGACTCAGATGTCAGAGTCTTCAACTGTCCAATTCTGGTCCAATTTGCAAATTGTAGCCTATTTTTCTCCCGACACTTCCCGAGACTCCCTGACACTTCCTAACACGTCCCGAGACTCCCTGACACTTCCCACTGCCGCTGCATTCATGGCTCAGGACGAGCGAGAGGATGGGAAACGCGGCTGACAGGCTGTGTGTGAGAGGAGAAAGGAGGCGTTTAAGGAAGGAGAGCTTCAGGATTTAGGGAATTAAATCTTTGAAAACCGGGAATGGGGGGGGGGCTCTTTTGTTGGTTTTTCCTGGGCCTCCCCCTCTCCCCCTGGAGCCCCTGTGAGCGGGTATCCTGCAGCTGTGCCGGACGAGCCCGTCCTCTGCATATCAATGAGCCAGAGGTCCAGCAGCGGGTCGTCCCTAACCGGCTCTCGGGGCTAAGAGGCCACCGACAGTGACAAACATGCTCTACAGCAGATATGGAAAACCTATAGGACACTTTCCATCTGCTATGTTATATTTACAACTGATTTTGTATATCAACATTTAAAAAAAATTGCAATCAGTGGCCTGCCAGGAAATATATGTATATATATATATATATATGTGCATTTATATATTTATATATATATGTGCATTTATATATATGTGCATTTATATATATGCACACATATATATACAGTATATATATATATATGCACACATATAACATTCTGCATATGAAGAGTTCAGATGCAAAAGCCTCTAAGTGCCATTTGAAATTTTCTTCTAAAATGATAATTTTTATCAAGCTTGTATATTTAAGTTCAGTA
This sequence comes from Cyprinella venusta, assembly GCA_038021265.1. Lineage (NCBI taxonomy): Eukaryota > Metazoa > Chordata > Actinopteri > Cypriniformes > Leuciscidae > Cyprinella > Cyprinella venusta. Next base: position 1,011,326 of record CM075875.1, on the reverse strand, counting down.
ATTTCACTTAAATGGCAATGAAGATTACCTATTAATTGTCATTTAAGTGAAATTACTGAACTTAACTATACAAGCTTGATAAAAATGGTCATTTTAGGAGAAAATTTCAAATGGCATTTAGAGGCTTTTGCATCTGAACTCTTCATATATACATGTGCAACTAGGGATGGGCAACGATTAATCGCATCCAAAATAAAAGTTTGTGTTTACATAATATATGTGTGTGTAGTGTGTATAATTATTTTGTATATATAAATACCCACACATGCATGTATATATTTAAGAAATATGTGCATGTATATATTTTATATATATTTATTCACAATTAATATTATATATAAATATAAATATTTGATATATTAACACATTTTTCTTAAATTTAAAAACACATGCATGTGTTAGTATTTATATATACAAAATAATTATACACACTACACACACATATATTATATGTAAACACAAAATTTTATTTTGTATCCGATTAATCACGATTAATTATTGCCCATCCCTATGTGCAACATTTATTTAAATTTCTATATGTTATTTATTCATATATTTTCTCATAGGTGTCAAAATATAAGTTAACTTTGGGCTAGACAGGCCTAAAATAAAACATTAAATATTTAATAATTATCTTTTCGTTGCATTTCTAGTGAAGGATTTAATGTGCTTTGATAGTATGAAGTGGTTTCTTGTGCAAAAAAAAAATAAATAAAATAAAATCACTCTAAAATTGAAAACTAAATACACTAAAATCCAAATTCACAAAATTATATATAAAAAAAAACTTAATTCACTAAAATACATTTTAAAAATCCAAAATATTGCAAGGGGAAAATACTTCTGCAACCACGTCACTACTGCTCTCTATGTCTCCACATTTAAGAATTTGGCATAAACTGCGTTTTTATATGAGTAGAATATGAATTTGCCTTTCCATAAGTAACAAACGCCCCTTTAAATCAAATCTGGGAGGCAAATACTCCCCCTCCAGATAAATAAAGTTCATTTCTGCCCGAGCGTCCTGGCACTGCCAACCAGGAGCTTAAACTCTTCCGCAGCTTCTCCATCTTCTTCTGCCTTTTCTTCCCGTCTTTTGTTGGTCCCGTTTTTCATTGCAGCTGGATCAGAGGGAGCGTTTGGCAGCCACCACTGTTGCCGCTGGGGTGGGTTCTGCCACCGTACAAGAGAAAAGGGGTGAACGGAGGCGCGGGGGGGGAGAGAGGGCTCGGACACTCTTTCTCACGCTCGTAAGAAAGGCTTCACTTCTTCTCGCCGGCCACAGGCACCTGCTGATTACCATAGAGACACTGTGGGAAGTTTTTCCCCCTCCGCTGCTTTTTGTGTTGTAGATTCTTTCCCCCCCTTTTCGTTCCGGTAAACAAGCGCTCCATGGATTAGTTTACTGGGATAGTGCAAAGAAAACAAACAAACAGGAGCGAAAAAATTCCAGCGACCCGTACAGATGCTCGCATGAGTCCCGACAGAATGACGTTATTGTTGTGAGATCGTGAAGGACTGTGAGAACATCAGCTTTGGTGACGAGAGACATCCAGACAACATTGAGGTCAAGTTTTGTTCTCATTTGATAACACTAGTAAATACAGTCAAACCAAAAATGATTCACACACCAGATTTAAATTTACTAGTGTGTGCCGGACATTATAGTTCAAATATGAAAGAGAGGAGAGCAAGATAAAGTAAACCGTGACAAGTCAAATTTAGAAAAAATTTGGGACAAAAAATTATTCACACTCTTAGAAGAAATGGTTCTATTTAGAACCAGAAATGGTTCCATCCCCCGCTTCATATTTGGAACTCCAAAATGGTTCTATATAGAACCATTTTTTTTTTGGTAAAAGGTTCTATTGGCCAAGTATGGAACCCCAGAGTTCTAAATAGAACCCAGAGGAACCCTTTTTTAAGAGTGTATAGAACCTTTTAGGGGTTCCAAATACGTAGCGCTGATTTAAAGTTCTATATAGAACCTTTTCTTCTAAGAGTGCACACAATTTGAGCTGATGATGTTTAGCTGAAGTGTGTTTTCTGTAATCGCTAATGCTCTTTTTACACACACACACACACACACTGAACAACATGAAGCATTGCTTGGTTGAGCTAAACTGGTATTATCTAATTGTGGAGTTCAATTAAACAGCTGACAGATATTCAACATAATTCATGTGTGAGAGTCCAACAGAAGTCAAATATCAAACACCGAGTTCTGCTCACATTTATCATCATTTACTAAACTGAACACTCTCAGAAAAAAAGGTACAAAAGCTGTCACTGGGGCTGTACCTTTTCAAAAAGGTAAAGTTTTGTCCTTTTCATATGCTAATATGTACATTTTAGGTGTTAATATGTACATTTTAGGTGGTAAAATGTACATTTTAGGTCCTAGTATGTACATTTTAGGTGCTGATATGGACATTTTACCATCTAAAATGTACATATTAGCTCCTGAAATGGACATTTTAGCACCTAAAATGTACATACTAGGACATAAAATGTACATTTTACCACCTAAAATGTACATATTAGCTCCTGAAATGGACATATCTAATGTTCTAAAATCTATTAAACAAATCTAAAGTTCTATATATCTATTTTTTTTAAATCTAAGATTCTAAAATCAAAGGTTCTAAAAATCTAAGATTCTAAAAACAAAGATGCAAAAAAAAAATATAAGGATCTAAAAATATATGGTTCTATAATCTACAGTTCTAAGAATCTAAGGTTCCAAAAATCAAAAGTTCTAAAAATCTGAGACGTAACAGTAAAATGAATCAGTGACACTTCAATGAAATACCCTTTGTACAAGTGTGTAGACGGTTGTGCAAGTTTACTCGTATATCTTTACTCATATTATCTAAATATAAAGCAACAGCACTCTCTCACCCACTTGACAAACACATTCTGAAACAACAGCGACTCTAACAGCTGAAGATATGTTTATGATGGATGACAGAGGCGGGCGAGACCACGGCGATCAGAAACACGGGGAACGCCATGAAAGAGTGGAAAGAAAGTGGAGAGAATGAACAGAAGAAGAGGAAGGCAGAGAGAAAAATGGGCCGGACGAGCAGCACAATTGCAGAGCAGGAGGTTTCGGCACAGAAAAGTAAGCACACAGCGGGCAGATACGCAGACAGAAGCAGACCCTGCTGGCGCACACACACACACACACACGCTGACAGCTGCACTCTGGTAATTTACATCTCTCCAGCACATTTAGCAGGAGCCTGTCTGCCATCACCCGCAGCACCGGGACCTGCTGGCCTCCAGACAGAGAGAGAGTGAGATCCACCAGGGAACCGGGGAACCGTGATCCGACGCTCGTCCAGCCAGAGACCCGGCGCTGATGTGCCTCAGCTGTCACCCTCCGACAGTGATGGAGAGAGTCAGAGGAGAGGAGAGGCGTGGTGTCGCGCTGGGAAAGCTCAGCACAGGGGCGTCAAACAGCTAATGAGAAATTATCTTTTATGCTTTATGAGTATTTCGTGGTACGGACAGGAATTAGTGAGCTTGCTTTGAAGTGTACGAGCAAAATAAAAATTAAATAATCAAATGAGAAATAACTACATGGTTTCTTTAAAAAACAAATTTCATGTGAAATCACCAGGAGAAAAAAATTATATAACTTAATGTATGCTACTCAGTAAAAAAATTTAGAAAAAAAATATACTTTTTTTTCAGTAAATATGCAATAAACTGATTAAAAGTTGCAACCAAAAAAAAAAAAAAAAGCAACCAAAAAAGTGGCAACCACTCTAGCATCATAGTAACACTCTGACAACAACCTCTTAAAACATTCTAGCATCATACTAGAAACCACTTAGCAACAGCCTGGCAACCACTCACAACACTCTAGCATCATATCTACAAGGCAACCACATAGAAACACTCTAGTATCATCCTAGCAACAACATAGCAACACCTCACAACACTCATGGCATCATAGCAACACCCTGGCAACCATTCAAAATATTCTAGTATCATAGAAACCACACAGCAGCACACTAGCATACTAACACTCTAGCAACCACAATAGCAACACTTTGGCAACCACTCAAAACACTCTAGAATCATAGAAACACTAGCAATCACACAGAGCAACACAGTGACACCCATTTACAACACACTAGCATCATATAGGTAACACTCTTTTGCTAAAGATTCTTGCATCATCCTAGAAGCCACATAGCAACAGCCTGGCAACCACTCGCAACACTCTAATCATAGTAACACTCTAGCAACCAATCAAGACATTAGAGTATGCTAGAAACCATAAGGTTACACACTAGCATCATACTAAGATTCTTGCAATCAAATAGCAACACCCTGACAACCACTCACAAGACTGTAGCATACACTCTGGTAACATGTAGCAAACACATAGCAACAGCCAGGCAACCACTCACATCACTGCATCACAGTAAAAATCTAGCAACTACTAAAAACATTCTATCATCATAGACCAACCACTCACAACAGTCATGCATCATCCTAGCAACCACATAGCAATACCCAGGCAACTACTCACAACAGTCATGAATCATACTAGCAACCACATAGCAACACCCAGGCAACCACTAACAACAATCATGCATCATCCTAGCAACCACATAGCAATACCCAGGCAACTACTCACAACAATCATGAATCATACTAGCAACCACATAGCAACACCCAGGCAACCACTAACTACACTCATGCATCATCCTAGCAACCACATAGCAACACCCAGGCAACCACTCACAACAATTGTGCATCATCCTAGCAACCACATAGCAACACCCAGGCAACCACTCACAACAATCATGCATCATCCTAGCAACCACATAACAACACCCAGGCAAGCACTCAACACTCATGCATCATCCTAGCAACCACATAACAACACCCAGGCAACCACTCAACACTCATGCATCATCCTAGCAGCCACATAGCAACAACACCCAGGCAACCACTCACAACACTCATGCATAATCCTAGCAACCACATAGCAACACCCAGGCAACCACTCACAACACTCATGCATCATCCTAGCAACCACATAGCAACACCCAGGTTGCATTACTATGAAAATGCTATCTAGTTTTGCATGAATTTCAAAAAGTATCTTTATCCAGTAAATAAACTTTTGAATTGATTTAAAGTTCCCGTTTCTTCGTTTGACTGGTGCATCAGGCCTCAGTCTCACTGGCCTTCGCTGAGCTCTTGGCCTTCATGTCCTCATGCTTTGATGTTTCGTGATGTCCTCACTGGGCAGAAAACAGTGCATTTTTGGCTTTATAAAACATAGCCTCTTTACGTTTGTTGGAATGAATTAGACGAGTGTATGACGTCAATCCACTCCAGATGCTGAAACTGCTGAGCTCTGACAGACAAAACAGACCTACAGCACGTCTGAAACACATCTGACAGACTCACTAGCACTTAAAGTAATGGACATTTATTACTTTCTTAATCCATGCTTTTGGTCTTTCGGCAGTGCACATTATTCTAAGGAAGCTGTCGTATCAAAATATTATGAAGACAAACATGCATTTCTTTAGATGCATTCAGAATAGGAACAGGAACTTGAATTACCAAAGTGCATTTAGATTTTCGGCTGGTACAAAGAAAAGGAGGAACAAAGAAATGCCAGTTTCCTACACATGAACAACACATGACTAATTGATACAGAATCGAGAGGCTAATTAAGTTTCGCTGAAGGCAACAAAAGCACAAGTTGTTCTTCTCAGATCAGAGAATCTAGAATGTGACCTTCTCCGGTGCAGGGATTGCGAGGTCGATGCCGTTTGAGGTTAAAGAGGAGTTTTCAGTGGCTGGAGAACTAAATACAGACTAAAACAAATGAAAGAAATCCCTCGGCTGCTGCTGTTAAACTATATTTATAGACAAGTGAACAATGACCTGGATTCAGAGGAACCATCGCTGAGATGAAAACGCCACGCTTCAGAAATCTGTCACTACCAGCAAACAACATGCAACAGAAATGCATGGTCTTCTCAGTTTGCTTCTCTCTCATAACATGCAAATAGTATGCTAGAAACCATAAGGTTACACACTAGCATCGTACTAACATTCTAGCAATCAAATAGCAACACCCTGACAACCACTCAAAAGGCTGTAGCATTATAGCTACACTCTGGTCACCATTCAAAACATTCTAGCATCATCCTTGAAAACACGTAGCAACACCCAGGCAACCACTCAACAGCTGTAGCATCACAATAACAATCTAAACTACTAAAACATTCTATCATCGTAGACCAACCACTCACAACAGTCATGCATCATCCTAGCAACTATATAGCAACACCCAGACAACCACTCACAACAGTCATGCATCATCCTAGCAACCACATAGCAACACCCAGATAACCACTCACAACAGTCATGCATCATCCTAGCAACCACATAGCAACACCCAGGCAACCACTCAACAGCTGTAGCATCACACTAACAATCTAAACTACTAAAACATTCTATCATCGTAGACCAACCACTCACAACAGTCATGCATCATCCTAGCAACTATATAGCAACACCCAGGCAACCACTCACAACACTCATGCATCATCCTAGCAACTATATAGCAACACCCAGGCAACCACTCACAACACTCATGCATAATCCTAGCAACCACATATCAACACCCAGGCAACCACTCACAACACTCATGCATCATCCTAGCAACCACATAGCAACACCCAGGCAACCACTCACAACAGTCATGCATAATCCTAGCAACCACATAGCAACACCCAGGCAACCACTCACAACACTCATGCATCATCCTAGCAACCACATAGCAACACCCAGGCAACCACTCACAACAGTCATGCATAATCCTAGCAACCACATAGCAACACCCAGACAACCACTCACAACACTCATGCATCATCCTAGCAACCACATAGCAACACCCAGACAACCACTCACAACACTCATGCATCATCCTAGCAACCACATAACAACACCCAGGCAACCACTCACAACAGTCATGCATCATCCTAGCAACCACATAGCAACACCCAGACAACCACTCACAACACTCATGCATCATCCTAGCAACCACATAGCAACACCCAGACAACCACTCACAACACTCATGCATCATCCTAGCAACCACATAACAACACCCAGGCAACCACTCACAACACTCATGCATCATCCTAGCAACCACATAGCAACACCCAGACAACCACTCACAACACTCATGCATCATCCTAGCAACCACATAGCAACACCCAGGCAACCACTCAAAACACTCATGCATCATCCTAGCAACCACATAGCAACAGTCTATTTTTGATCATTTGATCAGTTCATGCATTGCCTGGGAATCAAACCCATAACCTTGGTGTAACTAGAGAGGCTTTGAGTAATCAGGAAAGTTATGCATTAAAGTTCATTTGAACAATAGTTCATTTCTTTGTCCTTTTTGAAAGCTCCTGTATTCACAGTTTTCTTGTTCATGAATAGAGTATCTCGTCTTGTGGACGGGGCGAGTAAATAAATAGGGTGAACTTTAGATCTTATTTAGGTAATTAAACTGTGGACATGTTTTATCAAAATGGGCTTAAAGGAATCACAAAGGGTTTGGTTGAGCTAATTTAAAAAATACTTTATGATAAGAACAACATTTGCATTTCTATGCAACATACAGAAAACGGTCTTGTTTTCCCTGTACAATTGTTTAAAGATTCTTAAATCAAGATGCATTTACTGATTCGCAAGCATGCAACAAATACTCCGGCGTTTTGAGCGGTGAACGAAATGAACAAATCTTTTTCCGAGTCAATTCATTCGTTTCGTTCGTTGAATGAACCAAATGACTCGGAAAAAGATTCGTTCATTTTGATGAAGGAGTTCGAACAGGAGAGTCACGAACGCGCATCACAGAACAGAGCAAGGCGAGCATTTGAGCTTATAAAACTTAAACTTTGTTATTTACTTTTTAAATGAGCGATCGTTTCGCTTGATAAGACCCTTATTCATCTCAACGTCTGGAATCGTTTAAAGCCCTTTGAACAGTTTGCACTGAAACTGTCATTTGGACCCCATTGAAGTCCATTATATGGAGAAAATCCTGGAATGTTTTCATCAAAAACCTTAATTTCTTTTCGACTGAAGAAAGAAAGACATGGACATCTTGGATGACATGGGGGCGAGTAAATTATCAGCAAAAGTTTTTTTCTAAAAGTGAACTACTCCTTTAAATCAGGAACAAATTTGCCAATGGGCTCAAAAAAAGAAACTTAATTCAAAGGGAAAACATGTTGATTTGTCTGACCGCACTGATCGATCAATTTCAAACAAGACTTCTCTAGTAAATGTCTCACGATTTAAGAATGTTTAGATATTTTCTGGAAATCAAAAATACTGAGGAAGAGCAACACTTCTTCATGAGAGGAGAAGAGCTGAGGTCTACAGACAAACGCTCAGATGGACGGACGCTGTCAGATTCCACACTGCTGTATTAAACTCTGAGAGTGTGTTGTCTCTGGACCGCGGGTCAAACGCACCAAACAACCCGTCTGTGCGATGGCAGACGGTGGCAAAGGTGAGCTGACAGTGACGTGACATCTTCACCCGTTCACCAGAAGCCTTGTGCTCTGGCCGAGGGGGACGAACGCTGTCCAATCCAAACACGCGGACAGTCCCGGTGACATTTCACTGAACACAGATGCTGGCGCACTGACAGCCGACCGGACAGACACACACTCCTGACGGGAGGGAGAGAGAGAGGTGTGTGTGTGTGTGTGTGTCTACTTGACAAAATCTCCAAAAAACCTCCTTTAGGAACGACCTCATCTGTAAATCTGGTATAAAAATAGGTTTTTTTGGTTTTGTGTGGAGTGTAGGTTTAGGGGTCGGGTTAGCGTGTGTGTGTGTGAAGGGTTTACAGCACTGTAAAAAATGATTTTTTGGTGAAGTAAATGCTAGTGAAAAACCCAATGTAATTTACTTGAAAAAGTTAGTTCAGGCAAGAATTTAAAAAACTAAGTAAATTCCATATCAGTACTTAATTCAAGCGAGTAGAAATGAAAGTGTAAATATCAACTCAATAAAATTAAGTAAAAATTACTCAACTTTTCTGATACTGGGGTTCCCATCATGCACTGGACCTTGAATAATTAATGAGGCTCATTTTTCACTGGTTTCCAGCTGTATTTATACTGTTTTATCATTGATTTTGTCCTCAGTATTAGTAAATTGCCATTTTGTGACATTTCGAGTAAATTTTTTGCACAAAATGACACATTCAAACACAAAAACGACCCATAAAATGTTACCGCCATTGTGTATTGTCTACCAAGTATTGAGGTGTTTGCATTCACATGCGGCTTAATGTCTGACATGATGTACAGTATATATAAATTACTTAGATGATCTAAGTAATGCACATACTATAAATGACTATTGAAATTGAAGATTATTGTTTTAGTGAAATGTAATACAAAGGCCAAGGAAATCGATATTAATCAACTTTTTACTAGCTGAGTTAAATTTACTTATTTTTTGTAAAGTTTATTTAATTCCATATTCCAAGTAAATTTAACTTAAATATTTCTAATTAAAGCTACTGATAAATATGTTTAGGTTTTTACTTGGCAGATCTTTGTAAATTTACTAGCATTTTCTGAGTGAGATAGTTTAGCAAGGTTTTTCCAAGTAAATCCTACTCCAAATTTTTTACAGTGAGGTCGGGTTAGTGTAAGGGGAGAGAATATGAAGAGTTCAGATGCAAAAGCCTCTCAGTGCCATTTGAAATTTAAAATTTAATTTGATAAAAATGATCATTTTAGAAGAAAATTTCAAATGGCACTTAGAGGCTTTTGCATCTGAACTCTTCATATACAGTTTGTACAATATAAAAACCATTTCGTCTATGGAGAATCCATTTAAACAGCTCCGTAAATTCAGAATGAAACTAAATCTGGAAATAAATGAAAATTGTTTTATACTTTACATTAAAGTAACCAAATGTTTTTGAGAGAAGTCTCTTCTGCTCACTAATGCTGCATTTATTTGATCAATAAAACAAGTTTGAGATGTTTTTAGAATTCAAAATAGCTGTTATCTTTTATATATTATATAAAAGTATTGATATAATATAAAATGTAATTTATTCCTGTGATCAAATCAATCATTACTCCAGTCTTCAGTGTCACATGATCCTTCAGAAATCACTCTAATATGAGGATCTGATGATCAACAAACATTTATGATCATTTTTATAAGGATTATAAGCACTTTATCAGGATTCTTTTGTAACATTATATGTTTGTTTTGTTTTTTAATGCCATGTTATGGTAAACACACGGCCAAAATCACAATCCATAAAATATGAATTATTATATAAAACATTTTAACTTGACAAGATCCATACTGAAACAAACATGTAACATTATAAAATGATTTTACTGTTACTTTTGATCGATTTAATGGATGTTGAATGGTATGGTATGTCTATGCAATATCTGAAAATCTCACCATGGAATAAAAAACTAAATATCAGAATTATAGGTTTTAATGTCTGACCACTTAAAGTTTTACAATATTTAAGGAATTCACAAGATTTGAGGAATCGAGTTCCTACTTATTTGAAAAGAGACACATGAATATGTCCATTTAGCTTTTGCATTCTCCATATATCGTGATATGATCGTGAAATGACTATAACTGGGGGAAACTCGAGCGTCAGCCCGGACATTATTTCTAGTAAGTGGAAAACACACTCCACGTCCCTGCAGACTCTCCATTCACATATTTCAGTATCAGCCACTGAGATCTAAATAACGGTCCTTCCCCTTCACCACCTCCTCCCTGTTTCCGGCTCTGGTTAACCAGACACCCGTCTGACGCCACCGTCTCCTGCTAAAGCCATCACGCGCGCACCACTGCCAGTGTGTCTGCTTAGCAGAGTGGAAGTGATGCGTTTTCATTCTTCATGCATGTCCACAACTGTGGTAACATTCAGAAATGTTTCTAAAAGCACCTCAAGTCGACTAAACTAACCATATACTGCACTCTCAGAAAAAAAGGTACAAAAGCTGTCACTGGGTACACACTTTTGTACCCAAAAGCTGCATATTGGTACCTTAGTGGTACATATTAGCACCTAAAATGTACATATTAGCACCTAATGTACATTTTAACACTTAAAATGTACATATTAGCACCTTAAATGTACATATTGACACCTAAAATGTACATATGAACACTTAAAATGTACATATTAGCACCTAAAATGTACATTTTAACACTTAAATGTACATATCATATTAACACTTAAAATGTACATATTAGCATCTTAAATGTACATATTAACACCTAAAATGTACATAATTAGCATCTGAAATGTACATATTAACACCTAATGTACATATTAACACTTAAAATGTACATATTAGCACCTTAAATGTACATATTAACACCTAAAATGTACATGAACACTTAAAATGTACATATTAGCACCTGAAATGTACTTATTAGCACCTAAAATGTTCATATTAACACTTAAAATGTACATATTAGCACCTGAAATGTACTTATTAGCACCTAAAATGTTCATATTAACTCTTAAAATGTACATATTAGCACCTGAAATGGACAAAAGTTTACCTTTTTGAAAAGGTACAACCCCAGTGACAGCTTTTGTACCTTTTTTCTGAGTGTGTAGTAACATAAACCAGCAACCAAAGAGAAGCTTCAAGCTACCATAATGCATAACTCAGTCATTTGCATATTAATATTCCAACACATTCGAGCTCATCATATGTTCATATATTGCAATTTTTATTCTCATGATAGTCTTTAGATGGAACGGAAGATGCAAAAGATGTTTTTCTTCCTGTACATCTGAGAGAAATGGATCATTGAAAGATGAAACCATGTAGGGCGGGGCTTGTTTCTATCTATCGACTGCTGATTGGATGCTGAGATGTGGGCGTGGCACTCAGAAATGGGTGCGGATCTGAAAGAGGCGGGGTTTATGCAAACTAAAAAATGAGAAGTTGGGCATATGCGTCACTAAAGGAAGATCGAGCTTTGATAATTTGATAAAAAATCATTCACAATAAGATAATAATAGCTTGCATTAATTATACAGCAGGGTCATTATGACTAGTCGCATCTATTCTGTATTCGGGGTTTTATTTTATTCTTTGTGCTATTAGTGTTGGGACTGTTGTATGTGGCTCTTAAGTGCATTTAAAAATATATATGGTGAATTATCATTTCATACTGACTTTAAACTGATGTGTTCATTAAATACACAATCACAACATCCTATATTGTCACTATATCACAATATCCCATTCACCACAATACACACACATCCCTAATCAAATCACCTCAGAAAGTTCAAACACACAACGGCAGAAGTACATTTTTCTCACAATCTCGGCTAATGTGACGTATTTCGGGAGATTCAACGAGAAAAAGAACTAATTAAAATGCCCCATTATGATATTTTAAAGCTTCCTAATGTTATTTTGGCGTCTCCTACAACAGGTTCACATGCATCTACGATCAAAAACACATTCATTTTGTCCTAATATTCCCCGCAGCATCAGCTCTTTCCTCTCAGTGTCTGAAACGCTTCGTCTCTCAAAGCTCCGCCTCTCTGAGAGCTGCTCCGCTCTGATTGGTCAGAAGGCTCATTATCATATCTGAACACACAGTGATCTGAACAGTAACGATGGCGAGGGTTTTACCGTATCAATCTCAGTGGATTTGCTTTAACAGCAGAAAACAGCGTCTTCTCCACACGAACAACACGAACCAAACTCTCCCAGTGTCAGATACATTAGTGTTTGAGGGCGGAGCTAAGAGACGCCGTTCAGCCAATCAGGTGGCATTATGCAAATTAATAACAAACCCAGACTGAATTACTGGCGACTCGTTTCAGTGAGTGTGTGTGTGTATGTGTGAGTGTGTGCACGTGTATGTGTGTGTGTGTAAAACAACAGCCTGAAGGGAAACCTATTGAGCTGTTGTGATGCTCTGTTCTCTCTTCCACACGCATGTTGTCAGTAATTTGTTCTTCCTCTCAGATTTGCCTCGAGGTGATGAAACCTACATTAAGCAGATCAACTCCTGCTAGAGACCTCACACACACACACACACACACACACACACACACACACCTCGCTTGTGCAGCCATCCCTCCTTCACGATCACCCCGTCTGTCGTCATGCTCTCCGGCCCGTCAGTCTGTCCAGATCCGAGTCCTTCGCTCCGGCCAGCGCAAACCTCTTCTCACGCTCTCCTGTGTGGAGCAGAGATGAAGATCAGAGCCGGTTCACTCTTAAACTCTTAAAGGAGTAGTTCACTTTTAGAAAAAACTTTTGCTGATAATTTACTCGCCCCCATGTCATCCAAGATGTCCATGTCTTTCTTTCTTCAGTCGAAAAGAAATTAAGATTTTTGATGAAAACATTCCAGGATTTTCTCCATATAATGGACTTCAATGGGGTCCAAACGGTTCAAGGTCCTAAAGAGAGTTTTAGTGCAGCTTTAAACGACACCAGACGATGAATAAGGGTCTTATCAAGCGAAACGGGCAGTCATTTTAAAAATAAATAAAAAAGTTTAAGTTTTATAAGTTCAAACGCTCGCCTTGCTCTGTTCTGTGATGCGCGTTTGTGACTCTCCTGTTCGAACTCGTTCATCAAAATGAACAAATCTTTTTTCGAGTCATGACTCGAAGAGTCCTTGATAAGACCCTTATTCATCATCTGGAATTATTTAAAGCCCTTTGAACAGTTTGCACTGAAACTGTCTTTTGGATCTTGAACCGTTTGGACCCCATTGAAGTCCATTATATGGAGAAAATCCTGGAATGTTTTCATCAAAAACCTTAATTTCTTTTCGACTGAGGAAAGAAAGACATGGACATCTTGGATGACATGGGGGTGAGTAAATTATCAGCAAAAGTTTTTTTTTTTTTAAAGTGAACTACTCTTTAAAGTAGAGCTGTCCAAACCAGAACATCTCAGTATCATGAAGCAATAAACACAGAAACACTTTACAGACATAAACATAAAGACATGCAAGCCCTGAAATATTATTATATTTCTAAAACTCCACCTTGGTTGGTTGATGAAGAGTTTGAAAATGCATAAATATTAACACACTTTCAGGTTTTAACAGTCGATGAAATGTGTAGACACTTGTGCAGAAAGACTGATATTTATAAAGGGAATTATACACTTTTAGAAATATAGTTTGGGATCAGAAATTAATATTTTTTTATTCAGCAATCTGATGCAATAAATGATTAAAGGTGACAGTGAAGACATTTATAATGTTATAAATGGCTTAAATTTAGAATATCCCTTTCATAAAAATCTTTAAATATTAAAAAAAAAACTTTAAAAAATTATCTTTAAAAGATAAAAATTAATAACATTTTATAAAAAAATATAAAATATTTTTAAACTGTCATAATAATGATTTAGCACAATTAACAATTGATACTAGCATCAAATCATATTAGAGTGATTTGTGAAGGATCATGTGACACTGAAGACTGGAGTAATGATTGATTTGATCACAGGAATAAATTACACTTTATTATATATTCACATAAAAAAACAGCAGTTTTGGATTCTAAAAATATTTCACAATTTTAACAGTATTTTTGAACAAATAAATGCATATGCAAATATAAGCTAAACTTAAAGCAATTAGGGACTTGTCTGTTTACTGTGGTAAAACCGTTTATAAATCCTCCGCAACAACAATATGATTTAAGGCATTAATGCTCAATGTATTATTAATATTATCCCTGCATTGTCAAGATCTACTCTGTGCTTTATAAAAGCTCCCTGTGACGTTCAATAAGTGGATTATTATTATATAGTATAAATTATTGTTACCATCCACTATCCACAACAATAAACGCTGCACATCTGCAGGCCTCGCCTGTCACGGAGATAAAGTGTCGCAGTATCAGACGCACTGCAGAAAAAACCACTTCCTGTGTGACAGGAAGTCGAGTTTAAAGGCTGGCAGCATTATAAATAAACACAATTGACCAACGACTGCATGCTTTATTTAATCAGGCAAAGGAACCAATAGGGACGCAGTAAAGGAGTCAGCTGACTGCCCTATACCTAGAGTTGTGTAACTTCCTTTTAAGATATTGTATAGTATATTTTCGGGCGACCAGAAAATGAATTTCTGCTTTCGGATGAAACAGTGACGGCTAATGGGCATATTTTAGACAATAACCATCGACTTCTCATTGATAAACAAGATCTTTTAGCCTTTGCTGTCTTCAGTGAATAATTGATGAACAAAACTTTATTTGTAGCGCACCTGTCATCCGGTAATAGGCTTTGAGTTTTGTTATTTTTAATGCGAAACAAAGCTTTCTTTCAATATGATAACGAAATACAATCTGTAAAAGTGTTTTTGCTGTCGTGACATTTGAACCGATCATCTCTTCCTTTTTATTATTAGTGATAGTTACGGCAGCAAATAAACATCAGTGACCATCAGAAGGAGTGTTTAAATATATACAGAGCAACTTACTGAAATCACTCATGTCTCAAGAAATCCATCAACCAGCTTGGGAACAATAATGTCACATTTAAAGCCACTCAGTGACCATAAACTCGAAGATTAGCTGGAAAAGTAACTCTACAGAGAAGCGTTTTCATAAATGCATGCATTACGTATTCATTATATCCTTCCTTCACTGCTTCATTATTTAATGCATGCAATAAATCTGCCATGCAAACAATTTATTACAGCCACCATGTACTCAAAAAAATGCTAGGTCCTTATTTTCTATTTTATTTATTATTACTATTTATTTATTTTCATTATTATTTTTATTATGTAAAAGAGATTCAACCTTTTAAGGTACGTTATTGTTGTATTACACTGACATAAGCTGTTGTATCTCAATAAACAAAGTGTTACAACAAAAAAATGCTGGGTAGTTTTAACCCAATTTTGGGTCAAATATGGACCCAAATTTTAACCCAACGTTTGAGTTTGTCCATATTTAACCCAAAATTGGGTTAAAACAACCCAGGGTTTTTTAGAGTGTATATATCAACAACGAATTGGAGTGGAAACATAATTGTATCATTAAAACATGATGCCTTCTGTGCAGTTTAAATATTCGCATAAAACAGTCCTGATTATTAAATACATTAGGGATGCACAATACATCGCCCACCATATCGGTATCGGCCGATATATGTTCATTTTAATGTTATCGTTATCGGCCCAAGAAAATTCGGCTGATATATTAAAGCTGATAAATAATGTATTATTTCCTTCAGCTGAATGATGATGATGGCTTTGAATTGCATGAAATATATATATGTATATTTCATGAAATATAGTGTATATTTCAACAACGAATTGGAGTGGAAACTAGGAATGGGCAACGATTAATCGCTAGCAAAATAAAAGTTTGTGTTTACATAATATATGTGTATGTAGTGTGTATAATTAATTTGTATATATAAATACACACACATGCATGTATATATTTAACAAAAATGTGTTATTAATATGTCAAATATCTATATTTATATATAATATTAATTATGTATAAATATATATAAAGTATATACATGCAAATATTTCTTAAATATATACATGCATGTGTGTGTATTTATATATACAAATTAATTATACACACTACATATACACATATATTATGTAAACACAAACTTTTATTTTGAATGCGATTAATCATTGCCCATCCCTAGTGGAAACATCATTTTATCATTAAAAAGCTGTTGCCAATATTCTCATAAAACAGTTCTGATTATTAAATACATTAAGGAGGATGCACAATATATCGCCCACCGTATCCGTATCGGCCGATATATTTAATGTCATTATTTTCGGCAATTCGAAAATTTGGCTGATATATTAAAGCTGATAAATAATGTATTATTTCCTTCAGCTGAATGATGATGATGGCTTTGAATTGCATTGGAAAATACAGTTCAGTGCAACATGCAAGTCTGTCATATCAGCTCCATAACATTATAATTATGTGCTTGTGACATTGATTTTAATGGTGAGACTTTAGATTTTGTAATCAGGCTCTTAAAAATTATACGAAGATTTGGATTTAGATTAATCGGCCAATATGTCTATTATCGGCTTTAAAATATAAAGAATTATCGGTTATCGTATCGGCCAAAATGTTCATATCGGTGCATCCCTAGAACACATTAAACTGTCATATAAGGGTTGGGTTCAGACGGTAGTAGGCTGTGGCCGTGAGCTGCACACCCATGTGCTTTTCAACAAGACCAGAGTGTTTTCACTGCAGCGGTCCACACACACACACACACACAGTCGAGAGGATGGCATACAGCCAGAACAGGCCGTCTGAATGAACCCAATAACCTGCTCACATGATCCACCGGCCCGAGGCCCTTCATCTCTCAGGCTCCGCCCTGTTTCGAGTCATTCACAACTCCACAACCGTCTGTTAGATCAGGCCCTCTGCACGCACTTACATGAGGAGAACATGTCAGACTCTAAATCTTTAAATCTTAAAGTCCCCCTGTGGTGAAAATCCAGCTTTTAATGTTGTTTGTGTGTTTTAATCTGCTTTAAGATAAACCACGTGTAAATTCAATGAGTATTTCCTCCTTAAAACTGCAGCGAACCAAAGACAGTCTCAAAAACACGCTTTCTGACGTCACAAACCACCTTGTAACCAATCAGATCAACGTGTGATCGTCAACCAGTGGATCTCTGAGTGAGTGGAGGCGGGGCTCATTTGCATATTCATAGAACCACACATACTAAATGAGGCGAGGGTGTCGAGTTCACTCTTAAAAGAAAAGGTTCTATAGACCATTTCAAAAGGTGTAAACAACACTGGTCCAGAAGCACTTCCTGTTTCAGTTTTTTAACACTACATAAAAGCTGGGATAAAATACAACCAACAGAACATTTAAAATTGAATCAAAAAGTTAAACAAACATCTTTAAGAAGTTTTCTTTACATGTGAAATAAAGAAAACAGTTACAAACTGAAACAGGAAGTGCTTCTGGACCAGTGTTGTTTACATCTTTTGAAATGGTCTATATAGAACCTTAAAAGGTTCTAAAGCGCTACGTATTTGGAACCCCTAAAATGTTCTATATCAAAATTCAAGATATGGGGGTTAGAAAATGTATATATTTATATCATTTTATGTAGTTAATCAATATACCACGAAGAGTGCCATTTCAGATTTTCTCCTCCAAAAATCAGCATGATTAAAATGTGATATTAAGTTTAATAAACAATGATTTAATTGCAACTACAAAATATTGGAGAATAATGTAATATATGAATGAAAAATAGCCTATAAAGAACCTTTGTGCCAAACGGGTTCTTTATTGTCATTATTGAACCTTTTTTAGCATAAAATGTCATTTGGAGTTGAGTAAAGAACCCTATGCTACTGTACATATATAGAACCCCTTTTTCTGTTACATTCAAGATATTTTAAGGCATGAAGAAATTGTTTTCAAAGATGTTCTCACTTAGGTGATCAAAGATGACTACAGGCGGACTTTAAAGACTTGCAGCTCTGCAACTCCAAACCACTTGAGCTTGTGTCCCGAGTTTAATATTTAGTTTTAGGGGTTTGTTCAACTCAGTCATGCGTGACGTCAGCTCTCCTTCTGTCTAGTTCACAGGATCTGGAGTAGAAGTGCAATCTCTCCAATCAGACTAAAACACGGAGGCAAGGACAGTCATATGATGCGAGTCTAAAACCAGGCGATTCGCGACCACTGACGCACAATACACTCGACTGTGTCTGAGTTCCTGCATTCTTCACATTCTGCGTGTTACTGGTGGCAGATCTGCGTCAGCGGGACCCGGAGGAACTCAAAGTCGTCCCGCAGAAGAATGTAAAACATTCCTTCAGCATCTTCATCCCTCATCCGCCTACACACGTCACACGACAGCGGATGCACAGTCGAGTCTAGCGTTCGCATGAGGTCTAGGCCTCAAATTCATGTGCTATATATTAATATATTATTCGGAAATATAGTCGTTTTTAAAGTTGAATGCGAGGGAAACGTGCAAAGCATCCTCATGAAGTTTAAAAATACAAGTTTCATCATTGCCAATACTTGTGTGATTTTATTAGTATATATATCGGCTGATATATGTTCATTTTTAATGTTTCGAAATTCGAAAATCTGGCCGATATATTAAAGCTGATAAATACTGTATTATTTCCTTCAGCTGAGACACTTGATGATTATGAATTGCTTGAAATATGGTTGGAATCACTTCCAAAAAGGTAAATACGGTTCAGTGCAACATTGTCCCTCATATCAGCTATTTAATATTTAGGGCTGTGCAAAGATTAATTGCGATTAATCGGATGGAAAATAAAAGTCCTGTTTACATAATATATGTGTGTGTGCTGTGTATAATTATTTTGTATATATAAATACAAACACATGCATGTATATATTTAAGAAAATGTGTTATTCATATATAAAATATTTATATTTATATATAATATAGATTATGTATTTATATATATACAGTATTTACATGCAAATAATTCTTAAATATATACATGCATGCAAATGTATTTATATATAAAAAATGATTAATACACAGCACACACAAATGTGTTATGTAAACACAAACTTTTATTTTGGATGTGATTAATCGCAATTAATCTTTGCACAGCCCTATTAATATTATAATTGTGTGTTTGTGTCATTGTGATTTGTGATTTTTGTGTCAAAAATCACGTAAAAATTTGGATTAAGGTTTATCGGCCAGTGTATAGGTCATCGGCTTTCTAATATATCAAATTATTAGTCATCGGTTCCTACTTAGGTAACTTCACTGTAATTCTAAAGCATGAAGAAAGTAGAAAGAGTAATTCAAGTGGTATTTAACAACCTATCATCATCATAAACAATCCAGAATCAAAGACTAAACAAGCCTGAAGTAAACCAGATCCATGTTGATTAGATGGAGTCACAAATCAGTGTTTACAGTCGTGAATGATCCACTCATTTCCCTGACAACATCTTCCGCTTGAGTGAGTCACGTGACTTTTTTGACAGTCCATCCAAGCAACTTCTGACAGATATAATGAGAATATACATGTTGAACTTGATAGATAGCCCTGTACTGTGGCAGTGCTTTGATTACTATATATTAATGGCAGGCGATCTCATCAAATTCATCCATTGTAGGCTACATTTACATATCAAAACAACAGGATATACGCGTTTGTTACTGTAAACACTCTTGCAGACACAAACACAATCACCTGAGATTACACTGATGAATTATTAACAGGAAGACAGAGACACAGACAGTCTGTTCAGCACATGTCGCTTGTAAACACAGCAGGACTGTCACGTAAAGACATTGGAATGTATGGAGAATAAAGAGAAACCCAGTAACATTCGAATTTTAGTAACATTTGAATTTTTTTGCAACATTGTAACAATGTAACGGCTGGGCCTGGGCGTGCACGCGCTCAAAGTGACACAAAGTAACGACTGACAGATGAATAACGAAGGCATTAAGGAGTTGAAACTAGAGGTTAGAGTTTTAACCCGCAGCTAAACCGGTGTTTTCATTCACCCCGCGTGGAGTCGCTTATCTTTAGAGTTAAAGTGTTTTATTTTAGGCCTCTGAAGAGAGAAATAACCGCATCCTATTCAGAGCTTCACTGTCCGATAATAAGTCACGTCATTAAAGTGAATGAGAGAGACTTTACCGAGACTGATCTCACTGAGGGCTCCGGCGCATCGCTCGCTGCTTCGGCTGATACTTTAATCCCACAGAAAACAGGTAAAAGTGTTTAGATGAGCACGAGCGTGTCCTCTCCTCCTCCTCCTCCTCCTCCTCCCCACAGCGCGAGACTCACTCGGAGTCCCTGAGAGCCAAGCGCTGGGTCCTAGAGCCCGCCGGATCAACACTACAACATTACAACTCTACTACAACACTACACTACACCAACATTACACCACTACACATTTACATTTATTACTTTAGCTGACACGTTTATCAACTTGCAACTTGCTTTTGAAGAATAAAAAATAGGAGGCTAATAAATTATTTATATTGTTTTAGTAATTATTATTTATTTAAGTTTTTTTTTATTTAATTTAAGTAAAAATTATTTAAGTTTTTTTTTTCATAAAATAAAATCCCAGATATTTAACTTGGTCTTATTTTGTTTTAAGAAAAACTTTTAAATCATTTTTAATTCATTCTTAATATATTTTTTATTCCTTGTTTTCAAGTTCAAATGGGGGGAAATTTTCAGCTTGGACTTATTTTTTTTAAATAATGAAAAAAATATTTTAAAATTATTAATTAATAAATTATTTATATATTGTTTACTAATAAAAAAACAGAGTTTCAACTTGGTCTTAGATTTTTTAATAATACATTTTAATTTATTTTTAGATTATTTATTAATATATTTGTACATTATTTACAAGTTTAAATGGAAAACCTGTTTTTTCTCGTCATCAGTTGTTTTTGTGAATAAAGCCTTCACAATATTGAAAACACAATCATGGCAAATTAAACAACTCTGATCGAAATCTTTATTAAGGCATATAAATCAGAACCTTCACAGGGAATAATGTCAAAAATATATAAATGTCTTAACAAATTGGGAAATTATTTGTCCCAGTACATTCAAAATAAATGGGAAAGAGAAGGCAATCTCACTGTGACTGATGAGGAATGGGAGAATATGTACAACACAGTGGAGAACTACAAAATCGCATGTCTGGAAAGGATTTTGTTGGAAATGTCTATCTCGTTTCTTCATAACACCCTGTCAAAGCGCTCATTTTACACAGGGAAGTCCTGACTGTTGGAGAAAGTGTGGTTGTCGGGAGGCGCACCACTATCATGTTTTCTGGGACTGTTCAGTGGTTCAAAAATACTGGTTTGAAATCAACAAAGCGCTACAAATTGTATTTGATGTCCCCATACTGGACTTCAGAACTATGTATCTGGGCCTTAAATCTGCGGCCATGGACACAGCTAATTTATATCTTTGGAATATTCTCCTTGCTGCAGGGAAAAAGGCCATTACAAAAAAAATTGATGACCCAAGCTGCTCCGACAATCAAAGAATGGGTAGACCTTGTTACGAACATAAGGAACATGGAAAAAATCACTTTCGGACTACACTTACAACTGGACAAATTTGAAAGACTTTGGAATAAGTGGGACACGTATATTGATTTACATCTGTCTTAATACTCTGTTGATATGTTGTTCTTGCTCTCATGTTTTGTTCTGTATTGTTCTGTTTTGTGAAAAAAAGAAAATAATAAAAACATAAATTTAAAAAAAAAAAAGAAAACACAATCATGGCAACAAAGTGCTTTAAATGTTCCGTGTGTGTGTCAGAGAGACAGTGGACAGCAGAGGAATGTGATCTTTTGTCTGTCTCGGGTCGGAATGCCATTGATGAGATGAACAGAAAGAAACCACGAAAGTCTCTCTCTCTCTCTCTCTCTCTCTCGGTCCTGTGAGAAAGTCTGATGCTCTCAGACGCTGGATCTCATGCTGCACAAACACTCATTGTCTCACCCGTACACACTGCGTTCACAAACTACAGCAGCGCATGAATGAAGCTCAGAGGCCCGACAGAAACACTGAGGACCCGACAGTCACTGTGGACTCAGTGTGCAACTTGGGCTAAGGTTTATGTTTATATATATATGTATATATACACATTGTATATATATATATATATATACACACACATACATATATATATACATTTATATATACATATATTTATATATACATACATATATATACATACATACACTTTACATTTTTAAATGATTTTTAATTTATTATTAATATATGTTTTTCAAGGTTAAATTTGTATATAAAATCCCAGATTTTCAATTTGGTTTTACTTTTTTCTTTTTTTAAATATATTTTTTAAATTATTTATTTATTTATTGATATATATTATTTTTAAGTTTAAATGGAAAAAATATTATTTGTTTTTATATATATTTATTATTAAATGAATTATGTATATATTGTGCAGATATTGTTTTTGAGATTAAAAAACAAATCCCAGGTTTTCAACTTTTTTGTATTTTTAAAATGATTTATTTATTAATATATATATATATATATATATATATATACACACATATATATACTTTACATTTTTAAATGATTTTTAATTTATTATTAATATATGTTTTTCAAGGTTAAATTTGTATATAAAATCCCAGATTTTCAATTTGGTTTTACTTTTTTCTTTTTTTAAATATATTTTTTAAATTATTTATTTATTTATTAATATATATTATTTTTAAGTTTATATGAAAAAAATATTATTTGTCTTTATATATATTTATTATTAAATGAATTATTTATATATTGTGCATATATTGTTTTTGAGATTAAAAAACAAATCCCAGGTTTTCAACTTTTTTGTATTTTTAAAATGATTTATTTATTAATATATATATATATATATATATAAGTTTAAATAGGAAAAATAACAGATTTTCAAATTGGTCTCAGATTAAAAAAATAATAAGTTAAGTCAACTCACTTACTGTACAGTGCATTTACAGTGTTGTTGATTTGAAATGTCAGTTATGTCAATGAATGTTAATTGTTGTTACTTGCAAAACTGTTAATAAAACCTTATCCCCCTGGGAGCGCAGCGTGGCCAGTCCTTCAGAGGATCTTGAATTGGTCTCTAAAGTGTCCGACAGCTGTTGAGCAAAAGGTTGAACAGTTGCGAGGCCAGAAGCTCAGCAGCTGCAGGTCTGGGATCAGCTACACCTTCCTGTACCAGAATAGCCTGACCTATGTGTTCTGCTGCATCTGTGTGTGAATCAGACTTTGCATTTACATGAATTCTTTTAGCAGATGCTTTAGTTGAAACGAAGGTTACAGGCTGGAGATGGACAGCAGAGTTTGAACGTCGTTTTCCAAATGATGTGATCAGCTGTAGTTAAACATGAATTTGAGAATGTCTCAGTGACACGAGCTAAACCTGATGATGAAGAAGATAATGATGAAGATGATGCTCTCCAAAGAACATCTTGAGCTTCAGAAAATCTGACCGTCTGAACAAAGAGGAGAGTGATTAATGACACTCATTTACAGAGATTTAAAGAATAAAAAATAGGAGGCTAATAAATTATTTATATTGTTTTAGTAATTATTATTTATTTAAGTTTTTTTTATTTAATTTAAGTAAAAATTATTTAAGTTTTTTTTTTTCATAAAATAAAATCCCAGATATTTAACTTGGTCTTATTTTGTTTTAAGAAAAACTTTTAAATCATTTTTAATTGATTCTTAATATATTTTTTATTCCTTGTTTTCAAGTTCAAATGGGGGGAAATTTTCAGCTTGGACTTAATTTTTTTAAATAATGAAAAAAATATTTTAAAATTATTAATTAATAAATTATTTATATATTGTTTACTAATAAAAAAACAGAGTTTCAACTTGGTCTTAGATTTTTTAATAATACATTTTAATTTATTTTTAGATTATTTATTAATATATTTGTACATTATTTACAAGTTTAAATGGAAAACCTCCCAGATTTTCAACTTTCAACTTTATATTTTTACATTTAATTTCTTAATATATTATTAATATATTATTTACCGGTTTAATATATTTTTTTTAAATCCCAGATTTTCAACTTGATCTTAGATTTTTATTATTATTATTATTTTTTTTTTTACATTTTGTCTTTAATTTCTTAATATATTAATCATAATTATTTACCATATTGGGGGGGGAAATCCCAGATTTTCAACTTGTTTTTATTTCTTTTTATATTTTTTATATTTATTAATATATATTATTTCATATTTGGAATGGGGGAAAAAATGCCATATTTCCATCGTGGTCTTAGACTTTTGGACCCCACTGTACATGCGTGACTTATTAGTGGAACAATATAACGTGTGGCGTCATGCATTTACTGGAGTTGAAGCTCAGAGTAACTTCAGGGAGACTGGAGCGCGAGTCGGTGCCAAGACATTCCAGCTCGAGGATTAGCCTCCATTAGATCCCAGAAACTCTCTCTCTCACAGCTAACCTGAGCTCTGAACAATGAGCAGAGGAGGACCGCTTCTCCAAACCCTCTGATCACACACTTACGGCTGGACGGGTTTAAGAGGACAGTCTCAATTTGAAACCTTAAAAATAACTAGTGCATCTCATGAGCCCTCTCCAAATACTCTTCAAGGGTAAAAACGTATTAATGCTCTTTAGATTTAGTTCCTCTTCAACTCACTTTGTGTTTGCAAATGTCTCTTATTTTCAGCTTGTGTTCAAAGTAACCTAAGCAAAAGAAAACGCACCTGTTATGAGTCATATTTAAGTCAAGTCTGAAACAACTCTAGATTTAAATGCATAAAAAAAGATAAGTGAATATAGAGTTAATGCAGATATTGTAATTTGTGAATAACCCTTATAATCTCTACATTAAATTTGAATTATATTAAAGTTGAAAATCTTGGATTTTTCCATTTAAACTTGGAAATAATATGTAAGAACTAGAAATAATACGTAAAACTTGGAAATATAAGTAATATATTAATAGGTTAAATTAAAAATGTAACAAAAAAGTAAAAAAAAAAGCTAAGCCAAGTTGAAAATCTGGAATATGTTTTCATTTCAACTTTTTCATTTAAATTTGAAAACAATATATACATAACAAAGGCTATTAATAATTCATTTAAAAATTCAGAAAAACCAAGTTGAAAATTTCGGATTAAAAAAAAAATTTACGACAATACAAATATATAAAACAATATATAGATTTGAATATCCCGCTCTCTCTCTAATATATATATATATATATATATATAATACACACACACACACACATATATATATATATATATATATATATATATATATATATATGCATTATGTCAAAAACACACACAAATGAGCTTTTATTAATGTAGAATGAGTGGCACAGCTGTCTTTGAAGTGAACACTGCTACTTACTGCCCCAGTGTGAGTTTGTCCTGTAGTACAGTACACTGGTGTTATCGCGAGACTGGACCATTAACAACCTGCCTGACACACACACACACACACACGCGCGCGCGCGCAGCGCAGAGTGTTTCATGCGCACCAGAGAGACTCGAGGAACAGACCCAGAGACTCCAACATCTGGACACACACCATGAGCGCGCGCGGGTCCTTCTGATGACGCGACAGTGAGTATATATAGATATATACATATACATAAATATATATATGAGTTTAATTATGGACTTTCATGCATTTAGTGTGA
>CM075875.1:875000-977500 GCA_038021265.1 Cyprinella venusta | reverse complement strand
AATATTTTATATATAAATAATATTTTTTTCTTAAATATACATGCATGTGTGTTTGTTTTTATATATATATATAATAATTATACACAGTGCACCCACATATATTATGTAAACACAAACTTTTACTTTGGATGCGATTAATCGTTTTGACAGCCCAAAAATAAATAAATAAATGTTGTTTTATAGTAGTTCACAAATGATTCCATACTACTTTAACATTTAATGCTTTTCAATGTTTTTTCTACTGAAAAAAAGTATGTTTATGAGCTGTTTAATTAATAAAAAAATTAAATCCATAAAGTTTTGGCGGGAACCGCTTCTATTGCTATGAGGCGCCGAACGGAACCGTTCATATATAACATTTTTGAAGTTTACTTGAAGCCATTGGTCAAATTCAAGGCAATCAGGGATGAATAAATGACCTCAAATATATTTCCAAGGAGTTTCACGTCAGTCGTCAGTCTGTGTGGATTTGTGTACAGAAAACACCGCGGCTTCTCCTGAATACCGATGATGTGGAAG
This sequence comes from Cyprinella venusta, assembly GCA_038021265.1. Lineage (NCBI taxonomy): Eukaryota > Metazoa > Chordata > Actinopteri > Cypriniformes > Leuciscidae > Cyprinella > Cyprinella venusta. The sequence goes on along the minus strand of CM075875.1, from coordinate 976,981 downwards.
GGGGGAGGGGGATAACACACACACACACACACACACTAGCAGATATGAAGCAGGTGCAGTGCAAAGTGAACCTACAACTTTTTCGTGTTTGACTTCCTCGTTCAGCGTTTCCTCACCGAAAGAACGCCTGGACGCTCATTTGCATTCCGAGCCAACAAACAATTCACGCAGAAACAGGAGAAGAAATGCGTGGCGAATTCGGAATCGCAAAAGCCAATTCACTGGTCATTTTCTTAGCGAGTGAGACCCTAATTATTCTCCGCCCGCACATGTTAAGACACCCAGCTGCTCTGCGGCGTGATTCCCATGGCCTCCCCCATCGAGACTACACGCTCCGGGGGAACGACCCCCATCAAACCCCGGCTCTTTTGTCTGTGGTTTGTAGTTCAGTGTGTCTATTGTCCGGTTCCAGCTCTCGAGTTCTGGCCTGAAGCTCAGCGAACCGCTGTAGACGCAGAAAGAAGGGTGTGTGTGTGTGTGTGTGTGTGTGTGATGGCTCGTCTGGAAACTCTAGGATTTAAATTATCGGAGGCCTGGAGGATTGCGGTTAAATCTACTAACATTTCACCTGGAGATCAGTCTTAGAATTAACAAAGCGGTGGTGGTTTCTGGGGTCGGAGAGCAATGAAAAAACTATATTAAATGGAAATAATAAACCATATCTTTTCTTTTCTTGTTACTGTTCTAACATGGTACAAAAATCAGGATAACACCGTGGCCATTTTCATTTATGACATATTTTTGTGCTAAATAAGCTACTTTAAAAAAATAGCACCACCCAGCAACGCCCTAGCAACAGCCCAGCATCATTCAGAACAGCTCTGAAATGCATTCTTGTATTAACAAGCTAATAATGCTCACAACACATACGCACCCACCTCGCAAAACCTTAGTTAACACTCTAAACACCCTAGCAACCGCCAGCAACTCCTTAGCAACCACCCAGCAATCACTTAACAATCACTCAGAACAGCTGGAAAATGCATTCTTGCATCAACAAACTAATAATGCTCAGAACACATGAAGAGCAACCTAGCAACACCTTAGCAACCACTCAAAACACCATAACAGCCATCCAGCAACGCCTTAACAATCACTCAAAACAGCCAGAAAATGTATTCTTGTATCAACAAGCTAATAATGCTCACAACACATGGGCAAACACCTAGCGACACCTTAGCAACCTCTCAGAACACCCTAGCAACACCTTAGCAATCACTCAGAACAGCTGGAAAATGCATTCTTGCATCAACAAGCTAATAATGCTCAGAACACACGAAGAGCAACCTAGCAACACCTTAGCAACCACTCAAAACACCATAACAACCATCCAGCAATGCCTTAGCAATCACTCAGAACAGCTAGAAAATGCATTCTTGTATCAACAAGGTAATGATGCTCACAACACATGGGCAAACACCTAGCAACTCCTTAGCAACCTCTCAGAACACCCTAGCAACACCTTAGCAATCACTTAGAACAGCTATGAAATGTCTTCTTGCATCAACAGGATAATAATGCTCACAAAACATGAGCACCACCTAGTAACACCTTAGCAACCACTTAAAAACCTAGAAACCCCCAACAACCACTCAGTGCAGCACGAAAATGCATTCTTAAAAATACCCACATTACTCGAGCAACCACCTAGCAACACCTTATCAACCACTCAAAACTCCCTAGCAACCCCCTGACAACACCTTAGCAAATCATTTATAACAGCTATGAAAAGCATTCTCGTATCAACAGGCTAACAATTAACACAACACATGTTGACACCTGGCAACACCTTAGCAACCACTCAGGACACACTATACCCCCCCCCCCCCCAGCAATCACTCAGAACAGCTAAGAAATGCATTCTTGTATACAAGCTAATAATGCCCACAACACGTGGACAACCACTTAAAAACACCTTAGCAACCACCCAGAACACCCTAGCAACCCCCAGCAACTCAAATTTGCCTAGAATATGTTTCCAGTGAAATTCTAGCAAAATTAGATAAATATTTTATGTTTGCCGAATTGAATTCCGATCTAGATAATCTTAAATATCGGTTCACTTGTGAGTTTGTGTGGGGAAATACATTCACAAGTTCACACGTAAATACAATTAGAGGGAGTTAAGTTCAATGCGTTTTTGGCGTGCTGTCCGGGGGGAGGGGGTTTATTTTCTATTGATTATAAGGACATTTCATTTTCTGCCATGAATGATCGTGGTGTCCACTTAAACTCTGCATCCTTGAGCATGAAACAGCTGAAGGACTGGACTAGACAACTAGCAAATGAGAAACAAGCACGCCATGACTAGTTGTACTCTTTGATGAGCGCGCTGTCGTCTCTTTGACTTAATTAGATGTGTGTTTTGCCCTCGCTTATCAAAAAGCTTCATGTAATTTCCATTTCACCACAGCTAGCACATTTGCATGTATTCCCCAGACGACAGGAAGTCTTTGTAGGAGAAGTGAAGTTGAAACTTGGATGTCTTCACCTCGCAAGGCCAGCGGTGGGAGACCTTGACCTCTGAACGCACGGCCGAGGACATCTGGTGCCTGGCCATGTTTATTTATTTATTTACCTCATAACAAAAGACAGGTGGTCACACTTGAAAAGGAGCAATACAGCCTCACACACACACACACAAAACAGGAAAACGAGCAACGCTCTGTCAGATACGAGACCTTTGTGTCTTATATAATTAACTTCAAGTCGATATATCCTCAATGTCACCTTATTAGCACTGTGAGGTCATACAGTGACGGTGTGAGATGCTCATACTATGATACTTTGATAAATAGGCTACCATGATATTGTACTCATGCACGAACACATTTTCAAAGTATTTTCACAAAATAGCACAATAAAAACATGGTAAAGAAATCGTGATAATACCATACATATTATTATGGCGATTATATGTTGTGTGAAAAAAAAAATTCCATAAAAACCTTAGTAACCAATCAGGACACCTTAGCGACCACTCAGAACAGCTATAAAACATGTTTATTATATTCATGCAACATTGTACATAAAACATTTTAAACCTTTTGTTGTGTCAAAAACCTAAAAAGGCTCAGAACACCTTAGCAACCACTCAGAACACCATAGCAACACCCTAGCAACCACTTGGATCCCCCAAACAACCTGTAGGAACAGTTAGAAAACAGATATGATTATTATATTCATGCACAATCAAACAAAATGTTAATTTATAGCAACTATAAAAAATACTCAGAACAATAAAACAACCACCCAGCAACACCCTAGCGACCACCCATAGCGACGTATCCAACAAGACCCCCTTAACCCACAATCACCCTAGCAACCACTAGGCAGCTAGATAGTAAATTCTTGTACCAATAATCTAATAACGCTCACAACAACACATCAGCAACAACAACCTAGCAACACCTTAGCAACTACTCGGAACACCTTAGGAATGACCCAGCCACATCTTAACAATCACTCAGAACAGCTGGAAAATGCATTCTTGGACTAACCAGCTAATAATGCTCAGAACACATGAACATCAACCTAGCAACGCCTTAGCAACCAATCAGAACACCATAACAACCACCCAGCAATGCCTAAACAATCACTCAGAACAGCTGGAAAATGCATTCTTGTATCAACAAGCTAATAATGCTCTGAACACATGAACATCAATCTCGCAACACCTTAGCAACCACTCAGAGCACCCTAACAACCACTCAGAACACCTTGGCAACCACCCAGCAATGACTTAACAATCACTCAGAACAGCTGGAAAACGAATTCTTGTATCAACAAGCTAATAATGCTCTGAACACATGAACATCAACCTAGCAACACCTTAGCAACCACTCAGAGCACCCTAACAACCACTCAGAACACCTTAGCTACCACCCAGCAATGACTTAACAATCACTCAGAACAGCTGGAAAACGAATTCTTGTATCAACAAGCTAATAATGCTCTGAACACATGAACATCAACCTAGCAACACCTTAGCAACCACTCAGAGCACCCTAACAACCACTCAGAACACCCTAGCAATCACCCAGCAATGACTTTACAATCACTCAGAACAGCTGGAAAATGCATTCTTGTATCAAAAACCTAATAATGCCCAGAACACATGAACATCAACCTAGCAACACCCTAACAACCACTCAGAACACCTTAGCAATCACCCAGCAATGACTTAATCACTCAGAACAGCTGGAAAATGCATTCTTGTATCAACAAGCTAATAATGCTCTGAACATATAAACATCAACCTAGCAACACCTTAGCAACCACTCAGATGACCCTAACAACCACTCAGAACACCTTAGCAATCACCCAGCAATGACTTAATCACTCAGAACAGCTGGAAAACGCATTCTTGTATCAACAAGCTAATAATGCTCTGAACACATGAACATCAACCTAGCAACACCTTAGCAACCACCCAGAGCACCCTAACAACCACTCAGAACAGAAAGAAAACACATTCTTAAATCAACAAGCTATAAATGCACACATTTTTTGGCATAGTGAATCATAGTGGCTAATTACACATGGCAAACTTTGACTATTAAGACTTGTGAAAACGGTAGAGTTTTCAAAACTTGAACCGTGAAACATATCAAAGTTTGCATTCTCGAGCCACCAAACACCGCTGGCCCCTAAATGAATAATTAATGATCTTTGCAATGGAAGTGAATCAATCAAAACTAACTTTATCTGGACAATAACAAAAACTGTAATCTCCGATTATCACTGTAAAGCTGCTGTGAAACATAAAAGCGCAGTATAAATGAAGGTGACTCGACTAGAGCGCAAGGCGATGGAGGAGCAGCCGTACACAGCTGTCACTCCTTCACCACACACACACACACACACAGGCGTATTTATAGCGAGGCAGGCCTGTGTGTCACTGTCTCTCTGGGCACAGCTGTTCCCGGACTCAGAGACACACGCCTGGACTTAAGCCGGTCCCGGAGTCAGCGGGGCCCGGTAGGCCGTCGGGTCCCTGGCATGCGGCGCAGAGAAAGAGGAGCCGCCTCAGAAGCCACGGCCCTGACCTTTTACAGTAAAACACTCCTGATGAAAGTCTGGACAGCTGCAGAGAAGGAGCAGACAAAGGAACATGTAGAGGAACATCTGACCGCTCACAGCACGCCCTCGAGATCATGATCCGGGTTAGAAGATCGTGGCATCATTTACTCACGTCAAAAGAAACAGTTGAGAATAAAGTCCTGTATGAATGTTACAATTGCTTTAAAATTACAGTAAAATACTGTAAAGAAATTTACAGTTAATTGTTGTGTGTGAAATACAGTAATTTGTCGGTTTGTTCACAGTAAGCTTGTAGTTTATTTTACAGCAATATTTTGTAATTTCACTAAAGAAGGTTCAGTAAAACGCTCCTGATGAAAGTCTGGACATTTGCAACCAAAAAAATCATGTCACTGTAAAAAAAAAAAAAAAAAAAAAGTACCTTAGAATTTACAAGCAAAAAAGTTGCCTATAAAGTTATGTAAAAATGTGAATTGCTGTAAAATGTATTACAGTATAATACTGTACAGAAATTTACAGTTAATTGTTGTGTGTGAAATACAGTAGCTTTAAATTTAAAGGAGTAGTTCACTTTTTCTGATAATTTACTCTCCCCCATGTCATCCAAGATGTCCATGTCTTTCTTTCTTCAGTTGAAAAGAAATTAAGGTTTTTGATGTAAACACTCCAGGATTTTCTCCATATAATGGACTTCAATGGGGTCCAAACGGTTCAAAGTCCAAAAGTCAATTCCGAGTCAATTCGTTCATTGCATGAACCAAATGAAACGAAAAAAGATTCGCTCATTTTGATGAACGAGTTCAAACGGGAGAGTCACGAACATTCATCACAGAACAGAGAAAGGCGAGCATTTGAGCTTATAAAACTTAAACTTTTTTATTTATTTATTAAATGAGCGATCGTTTCACTTGATAAGACCCTTATTCATTGTCTGGAATCGTTTAAAGCTGCACTAAAACTCTCTTTAGGACCTTGAACTGTTTGGACCCCATTGAAGTCCATTATATGGAGAAAATCCTGGAATGTTTTCGTCAAAAACCTTCATTTCTTTTCGACTGAAGAAAGAAAGACATGGACATCTTGGATGACATGGGGGTGAGTAAATTATCAGCAAAAGTTTTTTTTTTAAAGTAAAGTACTCCTTAAAGCTTGTAGTTTATTTTAGAGATTGACAATATTTTGTAATTTCACTGAAGAACAGTATTTAACTGCCAAAAAAATCCTGTAAATATATTTGACAGCAATATTTTCTAATTTCCCTAAAGGAGGATCATTTACTTCCCTTCATGTCTTTCGTCTGCGGGACACTGAAGGAGACGCTCTGAAGACTCTTCCATACAGTTATGAAAGAATTTTAAGCTTCAAAGATGTAAAAGTATCATAAGAGTAGTACACACAACTATTAGCTTTATTTCAGGTCGTCTGACGTCAAATAGACGCTTTCTGTAAGAAACACACCCACACTCGGATCATGATTCAGCGATCTGTCTTACTACAGACAGGTGTGTTCGCATGTTTAATAGAAGAAATACTTTAAATGTTCATAAAAATAATATGATTAGAGGAAACATTTTGTCATACAAGCCAAAAAGTTGTGCAATCAAGACTTCATATAGACGTTATGCACCAGAGAAACATGGGCGCCGTCATCTTTAGAAAATTGTCTTTGAACTTCCGGTTCCTATGGCATCGCTGTTAGCTGGTGATGTGGATTTACTTATTGTAGAGTTAACAAACGTTATCATGAGCATTGTAATGTTTATCATAAGCATTCTAAAGCAGATGTCTTAACAAATGTCCAACGGGAATTTTTTTACGAGAAGTTCATTCATACCTATGCAAGATCGCTGTGGAAATACAGACCGGAAGTCAAAAGACAACGAGCGCAACGCTGAAAAGGGGCGGGGCTACATAAGGTATATACAGTATTACTTTCATTAAAACAAAATGAGTGTGTAATGTGTTAAGTTATTTTTGGAAAGAAATTATTTTATACAACAAGGATGCGTTAAACTGATCAAGTGACAGTAAAGACATTTATAATGTTACAAGATACTATAATTGCTAATCTTCTTGATCTATTCAAAGAATCCTGAAAAATAAAATGTGAAAAACATGAAGCAGCACAACAGTTTAACATTTATAATAATCATAAACGTTTCTTGATCCTCATATTAGAGTGATTTGTGAAGGATCATGTGACACTGAAGACTGGAGTAATGATTGATTTGATCACAGGAATAAATTACACTACAATTTACTCAAAGAAAAGCCATTCAAGTTTAGTATCTACTATATTTTAGCCATATATCAGCCTTGGTGAGGAGATTAAAATCTCTTAAAGCATAACACAAACGTCGGAAGTACTTAAGTGGTTATTTCCTCTTGCTTCGACTCAAAACGACTGAACAAACTGAAAGTACTCTTGAGGGTTCAGGATCTGATTGAGCTTAAAGTTCCCAATTCTTTAAGTTTCGAAAGGCTAATTAATGGTCATATGGATACATTAAAGACTCATGTTTCATTCTGGAAAAAAGCATCACAATAAAGCAGATGTTATCAAGTTTTGCTGGTGAGTATTCCTGACAAACACACACTCTTCAGATGTTCAGCTGCTGCCCTCTAGTGGCCACACATCATCAGCACCATCAATAATGCTCTTAGTCTGAAACTAATGCTTAAACTCAAATACTACATTAGCAAACAAAAAACCCTCCACACAACAATTATGAAAGCATAAACATCAAGTATTTATTTCATTATATACACAGGTAAAGGTAAGAGCAGGAAACAATGCAAGCATATATAAAATAGTAATCTCATTTACATCTAATTGGTAATGCATTAAAAATGATCTCTTTATCAGTTTACAGGGCTTCTCCATCAGGATGAACATCCACAGCAGAGGACTCGCTCGTAGCGCTCGCTGTAACTGCGGACACACAGACCCGGGTCAGACCATAAACTAACATCGGCACAGAAGCTGGAGTGTGTTTCCCGACAGCATACAGTAACTCGTTCACTACTGTAGTGTGATATAAAGATGAAGAGATCATCTAGCTAACCACGACTGTTTCCCGAAACCAGAGTCGCAAATTAGTTCAACCACGCTGGTTAATGATGTCACACATGTAGAGGAGTAATGACTACTTTAACCCTCAGGTGCTCTTCGTTTCGGTGTCACACTTGTTAACTTCCTGCTCAAAAAAAATTAAATTTCCTCCATCCCAGTAAAACCAATGCAATTTATTTTTGTTCTATAATATTTGTTCTTTGTAATTTAGCATTTTGAGACGATTTGATTGAATTTATTAATATTTATGCAATATTTATGGTCTATTTTTGCCACGGAAAAATATATATATTTTTCTATATACATATTTTTTTCAAAAAAATTTTAATGCAGTATTTTAGTTTAATATAGAGTCTAGGCCTTCAGAAATTTTTTTTTTTTACAGAAAATTAGCACCATCTGGTTACAGTATAGAGAAAAAGCGTAGAATCAGGTGTAACCACTAGATGGCATGTACAGCTCTCTATGGAGAAGCATGTGAATTCACCAGATGTTTATGAACACATTTTTTTTTGTTTTTTGGTGGATTTGAATATATAGTCGAAACAATCTCAAAAACTATTTTTTATTAAAAAAAAAAAAAAAAAAAAGAAGTGAATTTTTGTGTTTTTGTCAATTTCCCATTCATTTCCTATGGGGGTCATTTTTGACCAAAGACCACAAGTGTGACTATTTTTTTTAAGACCACTCAGCATGCTCAGATCATGGCCTCAATTTTTTTGTGTGTTCACATACATAATGCCATAAAAGTCACCAAGTTTCATAACATTCCCATGAAGCTGTGATTTTTAGAAATTCAAAACAGAAAATTTTTCTGTCAGAAATAACCGAAGAGCACCTGATGATCGAATTAATGAGATGTTTTTCTATAAATGACTTAGTTATTTTTCTCTATTTCCAGATTCATCATCGGCACGTTCTCACACACTAGGGCTCGTTCACACATGCACACTCTTCATAAACTACGCTTTAAATCATTTTTTGACATTTGTATGTGAAGAGTTCAGATGCAAAAGCCTCTAAGTGCTAGAATGATCATTTTTATCAAACTTGTATATTTAAGTTCAGTAATTTCACTTAAATGGCAATGAAGATTACCTATTAATGATCATTTAAGTGAAATTACTGAACTTAAATATACAAGCTTGATAAAAATGGTCACTTTAGAAGAAAATTTCAAATGGCATTTAGAGGCTTTTGCATCTGAACTCTTGATGTATTCTTAATAAACGAGTGAGAAAGACACGGATTGCACTGAATTGTCAGCTTGCTTATTTTGCTCAAGATCAGGGTTTGAGACACATGCCATGCAAACTACAAACTTGTAGACAGGTCGAGATGAGACACAAACACAAGTCTCCGATGCTGTTAGAACGATGGTTCAGGAAACACCGGCGGATAACGACAGAACTTGAGAATAGTCGGCTGACGATGCTTTCGGGAAACACACCCCGAGCGGACGCACTAAAGCGGTGTTTAACTCACTCAGTGACGGAGCACAGCGAGCAGACGCGCTCGGAGCAAACGCTGCACTGCTGAACACACACGGGACACGCCGGACGCTCACACCGAGAACACGGCCTCCTCGAACCCGAGACCCGCTGACACACGCAACACGCCGACGGAGCCGCTGCACAACCTGAACACACACAGAACATCACGTTAGCGGTGAACAGAGCACAACACACTCACCAGTGTTCAGATTCAGAGTTTTATATAGACTCATGTCAAAAATTCAATGACAAAAAACGCCAAACAAACCAAAACAGCAAGTCTTAGACAAGTTAAAAATCCAAAACCTTCAAGCATCAAGTCCTTAAGTAACTTCATAAAAAAGCTTTCTACTTGCATTAAGACAATCTAATAATATATGTTTAAAGGTATCTTAATCTTACAAAACATGCTCACCAGTGATGAATACATGTCTGAACCACAAACCACAATCATTTCTCAAACAGATTAAAGAAATCATTATTGGATCAATATAGACAAGGACAGACTGAAACACAGGACTAAATCTGCAAATTGCAATGTGAAAGTATTGTGATTTAGGTATTGTTGTGAGTTATGCAAGATCGGAGAAAAGTGTATGCTGTAATTGCGTTTTTATTTGTTTTGTAATATTATTATTTCTGTTAAATAGGGGCAGGTTTAAATAAGCTAATTGCTTCTGCCTGCTCCTTCTCAAACTAATTTTTATTTTTATTCTTTTTTTTTGTTGTTGTTGTTGTTCCGGTATTATTATTAAGGGCTGTGCAAAAATTAATTGCGATTAATCGCATCCAAAATAAAAGTTTGTGCTTATATAATATATTTATGTGTGCTGTATATAATTATTTTGTATATATAAATACACACACATGCATGTATATATTTAAGAAAATGTGTTATTCATATATAAAATATTTATATTCATATAATATAGATTATGTATTTATATATATTTACAGAATTTAAGCGCAAACAATTCTTAAATATATACATGCATGCATAGGTATTTATTTATACAAAATAATTATACACACCACACACACATATATTATGTAAACACAGACTTTCATATTGGATGCGATTAATCACAATTAACTTTTTGCACAGCCCTATTATTTATATGTATATATTTATTTTCTGGTGGTTGTGTTTCACTTTGTGGATTTAATTATTGTTTTGTTGTTTATCTATGTTGATTGTTTGAGACAAATAATAATAAAGAAGGAAAGAAAGAATATTATTGTGCATGAATTATATTCTGAGAGCGTGATCTGGCATGTTCCACAGGAGTCGAGCAGGTTCGCCACCGGGAATTAATCAGAATATATTTTTAGTGGTCTTTTTTGTAGTCTTGATGCCTCAATTTTGCCTTTTAGATGTCATTTGTGTGTCTGTATCATGTGTAAGTTGATAAGTGGACAGCATTCAGGGTTCCTACAAGTTAAATTCAAGTCTTTTTAAGGCCATTTATCTAAAAAATTAATACAATTTCCCGTCCCTACCAGCAAAGAAAAACAAAATCCTTCAACTTGTGTTCATTTATTTTTCAAATGTGGAATGGGTAAAAGATGATACTGTAAGTCAAGCAGGTAAAATAAAAACATTTCAGTAGGCCACAAGAAAGTTTGCCAAACAACATTATCCTACAGGGTCTTAAAAAGCCTTAAAAGCATTGAATTCATGAATTTGGAAATAACACCTTAAAAAAAAAGTCTTTAAAAAGTCTTGAATTTTGATATCTGGGTCTTAAATTGTGCTGTATGTCAGTGTTAATTTCATTGACGAAAATAATAATAAACTTTTCTTCAACGACATTTTTTCACTGACGAAAACGAGACGCTAGTTTTGAATGACAAAAACTATGACAAATCTATTGACATTTTCGTCAACGAAAAAAAAAATACCTAGATGAAAATGTTAGATAGTGTGGATCTGGGAAGCGATCCAGTCAGAACTGATGTCCAGTGTGTGTTTAGCTAATGTTAAAACACAACTTGCTGAGTATTTCCTCCTTAAAACTGCGGTGAACACGCTTTGAAATCGCTGGTGTTCCTGACGTCACAAACGACCTTGTAACCAATCAGATCAACGTGTGATCGTCAATCAGTGAGTGAGTGAGTGGAGGCGGGTTAGCTCCAGTAATTGTGCCTCTGGGGTTTGTAGTCTTTGAAATTTCGTATTTTAACGGTCATACACCTCATGAGTTTTACATTAAAACTGCGACTTCTTGACTTTAAAATGCATCTTTTAAATTGACAAACATCATATGTGTAATTCAGGGCCCAATTCAAACGAGATTGAGATATGTCGCCTCACCATTGACTACCATACAATATATCCCGAAATAAAATTCGACTGACCCTCACCTGGAGCAGCGTCTGCTTTCTTCAGTCTCCCGTCGAGCCCGATGATGGTCTGTCCGCGGAGGAGCGTCTGATGTCCCGGGACCGGATCCGGACACTTCTCCTCCCCGTCCGCCTTCCAGATGCGACCCATCACGGCTTTGGTCCCGTTGAACAGCAGGCTTTTGGTCTTGTCTAATTAAAACAAAAGTTGACAGACACATTAGGAAAACTCAAAGACTACAGATGCTCAGATATGAAAAATTTCATGGTACCAATAATTTATATTTGAAAGCCAGTAACCGATATATTAGTCAATAAATCTATTTTTATTTTTTTTGAGAGCCTGATTACAAAAACGAATCTACCATTAAAAGCCATGCCCCAATAATAATAAAAATAATAATATTCACATTATAATGTAGTCGATATGACAGAGAGGTGCTGCACTGAACTGTTGTTTCCTTTGTTTTTAAAAAGTGATTTCAATCATATTTCAAGAAATTTTAAAGTCCTCATGTTGAACAGTGCGCATCTGAAGGAAATCTTACATTTATCAGATTTAATAAATCAGCTCAATTCTAATCAAGGTGATTAAAAATGAACAAATATCGGGCGATACTGATATGGTTAGACACAAAGATTAGTACCAATGTTTAACAAACTGCTGGTAAGATGAATCACTTCATATAGTTTAGACAATATTCATATTTAATATTGATTATAAATCAAAATCATGTTATACCTTTCTAAGAATCTGATTACCTCACCAGCAATATATAATTATTAAAGAGCAGTTTTAACTACACTAAATATAATTAATAAAAACTGAGTAATAATAAGTGATCATCGTTCAGCATTGACATGATCATCAAATCACTACAAGCATTAGTTTCAAAGATCACACCGATTATAAAACATCCCAGTGACGTGTATAGTTGGCATTGCATAATTTCTCACTCTAATGCTGTTATAAGTGTAATAAAGATGTTTATATCTCACCGTAAATCTCTTGTTTGTATTTGAGTCCAAAAACGCCACAGTTATTGATCTCCTTCAGGCCAACATGGACTTTATACTGCGAGGAGAAGCTTTCGCTGAACGGATAGGATCTCTTAGGCATTTTAAAAACGACAGGTTATAAAACACGACGATTAAAGATGAGGAAAAAGAAAAAAAACAAACAAACAATAAACAAACTCAATAACAGAACTAATCGACAGCGCGAGCGTGAGGGAAAACAACACGCGTTCGCGCTTTAAGGATTCTGGTTCTTCTTCGCGCGCTTTCAGACGCGGGCACGCGCTTAGCGCCCCCTGCCGGAAAGGGGTTTAATATTATGTTGTTGTCAATATTACCTCAATCATTTAGCGAGAGATCGTACAAAAAATATAAATTTTTAATAATACAAAGTATATATTATTTGTTTAGTTTACTTCTCATCTATACGTTTGTGCTGTGTTTTGGTGGATATGAAGCACTTTTTGTTTACGGCAAAATTTCCCAACTACACTAGCATAGCATAGCCTATAATATTATATTTTATGAAAAAGTATCGAGTTATTTCTGGACATTGATCTAGGGCTACATCCAAAATCACATATACCTACTTCCCCACATTATACTAGGCGTTTAAAGATTTTTTCTTTGGAGTTTCATAAAACATGGCATGATGGCAAATTAACATTTTTTTCATAAATATTTGCCTTTTAAAGTGTGCTTATGCTATAGTGTCTTGTCTTGCTCAATAAATGATAGTCTAATGCAGTGACTTTTAAGCATTTCAAAGTGATGCATGTGAAGCAAGGTAGAACAAAACAATACAATTATAATTAATACATTTTAAAACACACATTAATCAAATATTGATCGCTGTTGATGTGAGGGAAGAACATTTGTTATGATCTAAACCTGAAACACACTAAACTTTATCATGCTCCTTCTTCTGTTGGTTTTATGGCAGGTTGTGTACCAACTTTAAAGGTGCATACTCCTAATATACATTTACTTTTAATTTACTTTACAAAGTGCAGACGTTCCTTTTGTTGGTTGCAGAGGTGTGTGTGTGTGTGTGTGTGGGAGTGTCGAGCACACTACACACGGTCTGATTATTTGGCTTGCCCCTTTTCCTCATTCCTGAAGTGTTTGTGGTCCCGACTGGATCTCGACTGGGATTGTAACACAGACTGATGGTTGTTCTGGGATTGTCCCGGCGCTACAGTTCCTCTGAGATCAGATCATCTTGGCATGGATGAGAAGAACAGTGTGTTCTCCACCCGATCTATTTCTGACGCAGCTAATCGTCTGCCTAACCTAATTATATCTGACATCAGACAAAACGCTGGGAATGTTTCATATGCCAGAAGCCTAGGAATAAATCTGTGTGCCACATCTGTGTTTTCTTTTAACGAACAGCTTCATCTTATTCAGCAGAACATCAAACGCCCCACAATTTAATAAAATAACACATATTACACATGCACAATCACATACACACACTCAAGTACACTTACACACACACACACACTCAATGCAGAAAATCAAATGCTTGGATCAAAATACAACAAAAATGGGGGGAAAAAAACAACAACAAAACTCTTTGCACATTTTCAATTTATATGTCTCACATGTGAACCCGGGAAACAATACAGTGCAATTCTACAACACAATAAAATGCCACTTTGACAAACAGGGTCGATCGAATCCCAAAAAAACTCAAAACTGCATTACAGCCACAATCAAAGAAGGGTGTAAACGTGTGTTATGATCAATAATCGATCAGAGACGGACAGAAAGATCATTATAATGCCGTTCAGAGTTGATCTTCCATCATCATGAGTGAGTGCTGAACGTCTTCAGGAGAATCCCCACGTCTAGAACATCTGGATCATACATTCCCTGGATTTCCCAACACCGACCCACTTAACTGAGTTGAAGAGATCCAAACGGGGGTTTTAATCCACAGGACGATGGTGTAATGATGTGTATACAATACAGTGAGGAATGAAGGACTTACTAGGAACACCGATGTGGTTCTCCACGAAGCGGATGTAGTTCTGAGCTTTAGGAGGAAGATCGTTCCACTTCCGGGCCGATGAAGTGTCCGATTTCCACCCGGGAAAAGTCTCATATTCAACCTCCACCTTCTGCAGGACCTCCATGTTGGCTAAAAGGAGAGAGAGAGATAGAGATAGAGAGAGAGAGATGCACACACACACACACACAGCAGAGAATGTGAAGCTTCAAAACCTTTGTGAATCATTTGTTTTGAATCAGTGAATCAAACTCTCAAATTTCACCAGCTCGCCACTGAGGGCCGATGATGATCTCAGTGTCGAAATGGTTTAAACACGTTTTTGACATTTTTAATAACACATTTGTATAATGTGTTAATAAAGAAGACTCTTCTTTATTATTCTTTATAAAGTCTCTTATTGGCCAGATTAACTCAAGCTGTCCATAAAACAAGCAATAAAATAACACACATTATACAGACACTTTATATTTAATGGTATTAGATCATTTGTTAATTGCATTTTGAATAAAATACAGTCCCATTAAAACTAGGGCTGTCAAAACGATTAATCGCGATTAATCGCATCCAAATTAAAAGTTTGTGTTTACATAATATATGTGGGTGCACTGTGTATAATTATATATATATATATATATATATATATATATATATATATATATATATATATATATATATATATATATATATATATATAAATAAATACCCACACATGCTTGTATATATTTTAAGAATATTTTCACGTATATTCTGTATATAGATTTATATATAATTTATATTATATATAAATATAAATATTTTATATATAGATTATATTTTTTTCTTAAATATACATGCATGTGTGTTTTTATATATAAATTATATACAAAATAATTATACACAGTGCACACACATATATTATGTAAACACAAACTTTTATTTTGGATGCGATTAATCGTTTTGACAGCCCTAATTAAAACATTTGAAACTGGATAGTAAAATAAGTTTTTATGCATCTTTGTCAGTGAACTAGAAATAAACTGGTTCTTGCCCTTATTTTGTCATTCAAACTCATCACAACTCATGGACTTGAGTAACTAAAGCGGGGGAGTTCCAGTAGTGGTGTGACTGGTTTCAGTTTCTTACTCCCCAGCATCGCTCATAACACATCTATGGAATATCTAGATCATTTTACCTGGGAAATGCGGAATTCGTTTGCCGTTGATCTTATAAGCCACGCCCACTTTGATTTCATCCAAAACATCAAGGATGTCCAGTTTAGTCAAAGCGATGCTGAAGAAAGGCAGAAAACAACCGTTCAATTACATGATTTTTTTAAAGCACATTTTATGCAGAATCCCTGTATTTATTTCTGGATCTCTCACTGGTCTACACAAGGTCATGTGACAACAAAGTGGCATGCTTCTGTTTTATCACACACACACAACACTCCCGCAGAAACAGTATAGTTGGACAGAAATTAAAGTTGAAGTTCCAATCTCCCCCTGAAAATCCCCCAAAAAGCCTCAATGAAAAAAAAATTAACCTTGAAGTGGAAAAAAACGAAAATGAAGCCATAAAAAAAACAAACATTTAAATTTACAGCAGAATTGAAAACGTCTTTAAAAAAAAATATCATTGAAATGATTTATGGGAAGACACAGGCTCCGGTTTATGAGCTATACTGGGACCAGCCACTGGGGGGCAATTTGAGACACTGGGTTTATGAGCTATACTGGGACCAGCCACTGGGGGGGGATTTGAGACGGTTTGGTTCATGAGCTATACTGGGACCAGCCACTGGGGGGCGATTTGAGACGCTGAGTTTATGAGCTATACTGGGACCAGCCACCGGGGGGCAATCAAGATGCTGGGTTTATGAGCTATACTGGGACCAGCCACCGGGGGGCGATTTGAGACGCTTTGGTTTATGAGCTATACTGGGACCAGCCACTGGGGGGCGATTTGAGACGCTTTGGTTTATGAGCTATACTGGGACCAGCCACCGGGGGGCGATTTGAGACGCTGGGTTTATGAGCTATACTGGGACCAGCCACTGGGGGGCGATTTGAGACGCTTTGGTTTATGAGCTATACTGGGACCAGCCACTGGGGGGCGATTTGAGACTCTGGGTTTATGAGCTATACTGGGACCAGCCACCGGGGGGCGATTTGAGACTCTGGGTTTATGAGCTATACTGGGACCAGCCACTGGGGAGAGATCAAGACGCTGGGTTTATGAGCTATACTGGGACCAGCCACTGGGGGGCGATTTGAGACGCTGGGTTTATGAGCTATACTGGGACCAGCCACTGGGGGGCGATTTGAGACTCTGGGTTTATGAGCTATACTGGGACCAGCCACTGGGGGGCGATTTGAGACGCTGGGTTTATGAGCTATACTGGGACCAGCCACTGGGGGGCGATTTGAGACTCTGGGTTTATGAGCTATACTGGGACCAGCCACCGGGGGGCGATTTGAGACTCTGGGTTTATGAGCTATACTGGGACCAGCCACTGGGAGGCGATTTGAGACGCTGGGTTTATGAGCTATACTGGGACCAGCCACCGGGGGGCGATTTGAGACGCTGGGTTTATGAGCTATACTGGGACCAGCCACCGGGGGGTGATTTGAGACACTTTGGTGTATGAGCTATACTGGGACCAGCCACCGGGGGGTGATTTGAGACTCTGGGTTTATGAGCTATACTGGGACCAGCCACCGAGGGGCGATTTGAGACTCTGGGTTTATGAGCTATACTGGGACCAGCCACCGGGGGGTGATTTGAGACTCTGGGTTTATGAGCTATACTGGGACCAGCCACCGGGGGGCGATTTGAGACTCTGGGTTTATGAGCTATACTGGGACCAGCCACCGGGGGGCGATTTGAGACTCTGGGTTTATGAGCTATACTGGGACCAGCCACCGGGGGGCGATTTGAGACTCTGGGTTTATGAGCTATACTGGGACCAGCCACTGGGAGGCGATTTGAGACGCTGGGTTTATGAGCTATACTGGGACCAGCCACCGGGGGGCGATTTGAGACTCTGGGTTTATGAGCTATACTGGGACCAGCCACTGGGAGGCGATTTGAGACGCTGGGTTTATGAGCTATACTGGGACCAGCCACCGGGGGGCGATTTGAGACGCTGGGTTTATGAGCTATACTGGGACCAGCCACCGGGGGGCGATTTGAGACTCTGGGTTTATGAGCTATACTGGGACCAGCCACTGGGAGGCGATTTGAGACGCTGGGTTTATGAGCTATACTGGGACCAGCCACCGGGGGGCGATTTGAGACGCTGGGTTTATGAGCTATACTGGCACCAGCCACCGGGGGGTGATTTGAGACGCTGGGTTTATGAGCTATACTGGGACCAGCCACCGGGGGGCGATTTGAGACACTGGGTTTATGAGCTATACTGGGACCAGCCACCGGGGGGTGATTTGAGACACTTTGGTTTATGAGCTATACTGGGACCAGCCACCGGGGGGCGATTTGAGACGCTTTGGTTTATGAGCTATACTGGGACCAGCCACTGGGGGGCGATTTGAGACACTTTGGTTTATGAGCTATACTGGGACCAGCCACTGGGGGGCGATTTGAGACGCTTTGGTTTATGAGCTATACTGGGACCAGCCACCGGGGGGCGATTTGAGACGCTGGGTTTATGAGCTATACTGGGACCAGCCACTGGGGGGCGATTTGAGACTCTGGGTTTATGAGCTATACTGGGACCAGCCACCGGGGGGTGATTTGAGACGCTGGGTTTATGAGCTATACTGGGACCAGCCACTGGGGGGCGATTTGAGACTCTGGGTTTATGAGCTATAGTGGGACCAGCCACCGGGGGGTGATTTGAGACGCTGGGTTTATGAGCTATACTGGGACCAGCCACTGGGAGGCGATTTGAGACGCTGGGTTTATGAGCTATACTGGGACCAGCCACCGGGGGGCGATTTGAGACGCTGGGTTTATGAGCTATACTGGGACCAGCCACTGGGGGGCGATTTGAGACGCTGGGTTTATGAGCTATACTGGGACCAGCCACCGGGGGGCGATTTGAGACGCTGGGTTTATGAGCTATACTGGGACCAGCCACTGGGGGGCGATTTGAGACGCTGGGTTTATGAGCTATACTGGGACCAGCCACTGGGGGGCGATTTGAGACGCTGGGTTTATGAGCTATACTGGGACCAGCCACCGGGGGGTGATTTGAGACACTGGGTTTGTGAGCTATACTGGGACCAGCCACCGGGGGGCGATTTGAGACTCTGGGTTTATGAGCTATACTGGGACCAGCCACCGGGGGGTGATTTGAGTAGGGCTGGGTACCGAAGTTCGGTACTTTTTAGGTACCGACCGAATTGCCTCGGTACTACCGAGTATCGAAACATGTCTTGTTTTTCGATACCAAATTTCGGTACCTAAGTGGTTAATCTCGTCAACGTCAGTGAAAAAATAAGCACGCAGCATGATAGGCTGTGGCGGAAAACTAGTTAACGCGGCTGCTCAGAGACAGCATGAGAGACAGTTCGTCGCACGTGAGTGTGTGAGCGTGCGTGTAAGCGACGCGTCCCAACCCAGATGGATAGAAAATATGTGGAAATGATCCAAAGTGTACCTGTGCCAGACTCGATACCAGAAGCACGCGATGCAATATTTCCGACAGGATAATTGCCGCCTAAGACCAGTAACACGGTAAATCTGATAAGCGCGCAGACACTTGTTAAGAGTACAAAGTCCGTCTTCCACTGCAGGAACTGGAGCGCGTCACAGATGAACCGACACTCATGAGAAATAGGTTTATAGACGGTCAAAATATGTGTACTTTTAAACAAAACAATACGAAATGAATAGTTTGATTACCCTGATCCATATAACGTTAGGTGCACGCATTCACTGCTGCAGGAATGACGAGCCAGCGTCCCCATTATCATATTTGCTGCCAGCAGACTTATTAAACACTTGTTCATTAATAAACGATTAAAAATATATCCTTGCTGTTGTTTACCGTCACATAATCATTAGGCTTCTGTGTTGCCAGTGCTTTGCGGCAAGCTTACGTGTGCTGTGCGCGAGGCATATATCCCGCCCCCCAGTAGCCTATATTTAATTTAATTCACATTTATTTGTGTAGCATTTTTTACAGTACATATCGTTTCAAAGCAGCTTTACATAAATTAATGTTTCTAAATTACTATTTGAGTGATGATCTGTTATTATCAGGGTGATAATATAATGCATTTCAAGCATTTCAATGCATTTATTATCAGGGAGGTGATAGTGTAATGCATTTCAATGAATTACCTCATTGATGTAAAGAAAACGTGTTGTTAAATTATTAGGAAACAGAGAAAACTTTTGCATTGCTGCTTTTTTACATACTCAAAATAGGAGTGTGAAAAAGTCAACAACTGAAAAATAAAATAAAAATGTAGGTAATATTATATTGATAAAACTGATTACATAATATTGGTATCGAAAAAGGTATCGTTCAGGAACCGGTATCGAAGTCAAGGTATCGGTATCGGTATCGGTATCGAACATTTTGTCACGATACCCAGCCCTAGATTTGAGACACTGGGTTTGTGAGCTATACTGGGACCAGCCACCGGGGGGCGATTTGAGACGCTTTGGTTTATGAGCTATACTGGGACCAGCCACCGGGGGGCGATTTGAGACGCTTTGGTTTATGAGCTATACTGGGACCAGCCACCGGGGGGCGATTTGAGACGCTTTGGTTTATGAGCTATACTGGGACCAGCCACCGGGGGGCGATTTGAGACGCTGGGTTTATGAGCTATACTGGGACCAGCCACTGGGGGGCGATTTGAGACACTTTGGTTTATGAGCTATACTGGGACCAGCCACCGGGGGGCGATTTGAGACGCTTTGGTTTATGAGCTATACTGGGACCAGCCACTGGGGGGCGATTTGAGACTCTGGGTTTATGAGCTATACTGGGACCAGCCACCGGGGGGCGATTTGAGACACTTTGGTTTCACTTTTCAGCACTTGTGCGGCACCCTTCTGTAACACACTATATCACGTATCATTAAAAATAGTATTAAGCATAGTTCATTATGTAAGTGAACACACTCACACACAGGACTGAGAGACTCACCCAGTGAATCCGTTGATCATATGAGCGTATTTGAGAATAACCAAGTCCAGCCAACCACAGCGTCTCTTTCTGCCGGTGGTCACGCCCACCTCGTGACCTCGGGTCTGCAGGAGCTCACCTACGGCCTGGCAAAAACACAGGTCAGAGGTCATGGCAAATCAGATCTCAGGTGTTGTTGAAGTCAGATGTTAATGTAGGAGAAATATTCGAGACAAAGTTGATAACTAAAAGCCACAAAAAAATCAATTTTTATTGGAATATTGCAGAATTTATTCCTCATAATCTTGAATCTGATTAACTTCCTCTTGCAGCATCTGGTCTCTTCTCTGATGATGTGGGCGGGGCAACCGGTCACTCACATGACTATTTTTTTTACAACCATTTGGACTATTCACATCCTGTCCCCAAATTTTTGGGTGTTCAAATACCAAATACCAACAAAGTCACCAAATTTCGGACCATTCCAAGGAAGCTGTGATTTAAAAAAAAATCATTTTAATTCTTCGGGTCAATTTGGGCCGAACAACCCCAGAGGGTTAAGCGAACTCTCACCAATCATTTTCCCGAAGCTCCACCCTACATTTGTTCCCTATAAAAAAGTTTCCAGGTTCAGTCCGACTCTTACATTGAGTTGTTCTGTAGGAAAGGCTCCTATCCCGACTCTAGTGGTGTAGGCCTTTGATACTCCATACACATCTCCGATGTTTGCGGGGGGGATGCCGAGGCCGGTGCACACGCCACCCACGGTGCAGTTGGACGACGTCACGAACGGGTACGTTCCTGGAAGGAAGGCAAACAACCATTACAGAGGAGCTATATGTTTGGGAACCGATGGTATAGAATGAACGAGTATTCAAAGTGGGGTAGTTGAATTGATCAATTAAGCTGGAAACCTCATATAAAGTATATTAAAACCAAAACATCCAAGTCATTAGCAATATTAAATAAATCCAAAGAACTATTGAATCAGGCTTCTCTACGGATGTCTAAGTATCATTTTCTTTCTATTTTAGGGATGGGCAACGATTAATCGCATCCAAAATAAAAGTTTGTGTTTACATAATATATGTGTGGTGTATATAATTAATTTGTATATAAAAAAATAGACACACATGCATGTATATATTTAAGAAAAATGTGCATGTATATACTTATATTTATTTATACATAATTAATATTATGTATAAATTAGGGCTGTGCAAAAATTAATTGCGATTAATCGCATCCAAAATAAAAGTCTGTGTTTATATAATATATGTGTGTGCTGTATATAATTATTTTGTATATATAAATACACACACATGCATGTATATATTTAAGAAAATGTGTTATTCATATATAATATATTTATATTTATATAATATAGATTATGTATTTATATATATTTACAGAATTTAAGCACAAATAATTCTTAAATATATACATGCATGCATAGGTATTTATATATACAAAATAATTCTATACAGCACACACAAATATATTATGTAAACACAGACTTTTATTTTGGAAGTGATTAATCGCACTTTTGCAAAGCCCTAATATAAATATAAATATTTGATATATTAAGAACACATATTTCTTAAATATATACATGCATGTGTGCGTATTATATATACAAAATAATTATACACACCACACACACATACTGTATATCATGTAAACACAAACTTTTATTTTAGATGCGATTAATCGCGATTAATCGTTGCCCATCCCTATTCTATTTATTGTTGATTTTTATTTAATTATATATCTAAATGATGCAAACAATAGGACAAGAAAAGTTATTTGGATCACCTTCTGATGATCTTATTGTCTTTTAACATGTTCAATAAAATAAAAAAAGTCCCAAACACAAAGCGCCGCACGTTCTTACCAAAGTCAATGTCAAGGAGAGCAGCGTTCGCCCCCTCCACCAGGATTTTCTTCGGGGGTCCGTGAATTGCATCATACATGAAATAGACGCCGTCTCTGACCAGAGGTCGGATCCTCTCGGCGTAGTCCTGCAGGAGAGAGAGAGCGGATCAGAGACGCCGGCGTAACACACACCGCCAGTGTCTCCGGTTTAACTGACCTTTAGCTTCTTCAGCTCGCCCTCGACGTCCACTTTAAGGGTGGGATACATGGACTGATACTGCAGCACGAGGTTCTTCACCCTTCGGGAGGACAGAACAGGTCACATGATCGCTGATCACTGACATCACCTGCATTAGAAAGATCATTTACCTCGTGGAAAACTCGCTGAAATCTGCCATCAGGTCACAGATGCGAAGCCCGGTGCGAGACGCTTTACAGGCGTACGTGGGTCCGATGCCTTTCTTAGTCGTTCCTATGCTGTGAGTGAACATAAAGATGGTTACAATCAGAAGAAACACTATAAAACATCAACAACTATTAAAAAAAATTACGTTTGTTTTTTTTGTATTTATTTATTGATGTTTGTTGCACTTAGTATAAAAAAGCTTCACTATAAACTAAGGCTGTCAAACGATTAATCGCATCCAAAATAAAAGTTTGTGTTTACATAATATATGTGTGTGTAGTGTGCATAATAATTTTGTATATATAAATACACACACATGCATGTATATTTAAGAAAAATCTGAAAGTGTATACTTTATATATATTTATACATAATTAATATTATGTGTAAATATAAATATTTTATATAAAAAGAACACGTTTTTCTTAAATATATACTTGCATGTGTGTGTATTTATATATGCAAAATAATTATACACACTACACACACATATATTATGTAAACACAAACTTTTATTTTGGATGCGATTAATCGTTTGACAGCCCTACTATTACTATTATTAATTCAATACATTTGTATCAAACTAAAGTACTGAATATGGTGTAAAACCTTGATTTGTGCGATTTTGTTTTCTTATAAATTTGTTGTCAATTTTTTATAAGAAAACGAAAAAAAAATTGACATTTATTGACATTTGCTTTCTAGATTACCTTAATTTCTGTAAAGTTATTTTTTCCAATAACTACAGAAATTAAGGTAATCTAGAAAGCAAAAATTGTTGTAACAAACTTAAAAGTTTTCTAAATTTCCCTCCTATGTTTTTTCATGTCGTTAGCATGTCTTATTATGTGTCGTGTGGGTTTTTTTTTTTTTTATGCTTATATTTTATGATATGAGATATTTGTTAACCTTTTTATTTCTGTTTGGTGTTTGAAAGTATCTGACTAATTTTTGTAATTTACAATAAATAAATAAATAAAAAAAGAGAAGGCAGCAAAAGTGAAAAAAAAAGGTCAATTGCCTTTGCAATATTTTGGATTTATATATATATATATATATTAAAGTTTTTACATGAAAAAAAAAGAAAAAGCATTATTTTACTTTTAGTAGCATATTTGTAGCATGTTGCTAGTATGTTCAACACATTGTTGACATTAATTAGCATGCTGCTAGCTTGTTTTAGTACATAGCTACCAAATAACTTGATAATTGGCATGCTAAATAATGGTAGCAATATGATAAAACATGTTAGCAATGTTCTAATTCATGCTAGCATGCGTTAAATCGTCTTAGCAAAATGTTAAATCATGCTATCTATGTACTAAAATAAGCTAGAAGCATGCTAATTCATGCAAGCAAATGTTAAATCATGCTATCTATGTACTAAAATAAGCTAGAAGCATGCTAATTCATGCAAGCAAATGTTAAATCATGCTAACTATGTACTAAAATATGCTAGAAGCATGCTAATTCATGCAAGCAAATGTTAAATCATGCTAACTATGTACTAAAATATGCTAGAAGCATGCTAATTCATGCAAGCAAATGTTAAATCATGCTATCTATGTACTAAAATATGCTAGAAGCATGCTAATTCATGCAAGCAAATGTTAAATCATGCTATCTATATACTAAAATAAGCTAGAAGCATGCTAATTCATGCAAGCAAATGTTAAAAATGCAAGCAAAATGCTTATATATAATGCAAAATACTAAAACATGCTAGCAACCTGATAATTAATGTTAGAAACATGATAAAAGATGCTAACAACATGCTAATTCATGCACGATAGATACTTGGTGGATGAAGCTTTTCTCTCTATTGGAGTTATTGTAAAAATGTTTTGAACCCCTTGGTGAAAGTCTATGGGATTTAACATAGTTTTGATGTTCCAGCCTAGCCAACATAATAATTAAATTAAATGTACATGAAGTTTTTAAAGCATATGTTTGATCAAACTGAGGTGAGACGGGCCAAAATCACCATTTTAATGGAGGATTTGGACATTTGATTGATCTAAAATGACCTACTTTTGATAAAGGTTAATTTTATGATGGATACTAGTTTACTTTACATTACTACAAAAAAGTATATTTATGGAAAGTGCCTTTCCAGCACAAACCCATCAGCACAACTTACTTTTTTCCTTCCTGAGCTTGTCTCTGAACCTCCTGAAGTCCGTCAACAGCCTGATGAAAGTCAAATACTGACAGAAATACATGGAATCAGAAGATCCTTTTCCATTATATGTATTTTCCACCATCACAGTATTCACTATATCTAAAAAAAACACTATTATTTGTAGTTAGCAATATAAATTATATTACCAATGTGAGCCCGGTCCGAGATGACCAGTCTTTTTTCCCATCCTTTAAGCCCTTATCATGTAAGAAAAAAAAATACAATTATTCCTGTGTGAACAGAATAAAGCCATGAGTAATGAATGGAAATGATCCAGTAAACAGACTTTGTGTAAGTCAGGTCACGTTACAAGATGTGCACATTACTAGCATGAATTAGCATGCTGCTAACATGTTTTAGCACAATCCTGACATATTTTAACACATTGCAAGCATGAATTAGCAAATATCGTTAGCATGTTTTTACACATTGCTAGTATGATTTAACGTTGCTAGCATGAATTAACACATTACTAACATGAAATAGCACACTGCTAGTTAAGAACATTGCTAGCATGATTAAACATTCTGCTAGCATGTCTAAGCACATTGCCAGCATGAATTAGCATACATCGCTAGCATGTTTTACACATTGCTAGTATTATTCAACATTTTACTAACATGAATTTGCATGCTGCTAACATGTTTTTTTGACATTGCCAGTATGATTTAACACGTTGCTAGCATGAATTAGCATGTTTGCTGGTTGTTAACATGCATTAGCATACATCGCTAGCATGTTTTACACATTGCTAGTATTATTCAACATTTTACTAACATGAATTAGCATGCTGCTAACATGTTTTTTCACATTGCCAGTATGATTTATCATGTTTCTAGCATAGATTAGAATAAAGCCTGCATGCCTTAACACATTGCTAGCATGAATTAGCATGTTTGCTGGTTGTTAACATGCATTAGCATACATCGCTAACATGTTTTACACATTTCTAGTATAATTCAACATTTTACTGACATGAATTAGCATGCTGCAAAGATGTTTTTTCACATTGCCAGTATGATTTAACACGTTGCTAGCATGAATTAGAATGCTGCCTGCATGGCCACATTGCTAACATGAATTAGCATGTTTGCTAACATTGATTAAGCATGTTGCTAACATGTTTTAGTAGCGGGAGACTTTTTTATCGTGTTTTCACGGATCACGTTTTTTAGCATTAGTCATAATAAATGATGTCATTAGAAAGCTTAAAAAGCTCAAAATTCACCCAGTGAAATTTTTGAAAAGCTTTGAAACCGGATTTTGCGTTTCCATGGAAACTGTATTTCAAAATATTTTTTTGTGATATCAACTAAATTTGGAACATAACTTGGTTACAAATAGCTTTTTTTTTTTTTTTTTTTTTTTTTTTTTTAGCAATTTTAGCGTCTATTTTATATCAAATTAGTGTTAAAATGATTATTCACGATTAATTAAGTCAATACACCCCTGTGTAAGTCAGGACACAAAACTTTCTGCATTAATCTGTCTGTCTTTTCTTTACCTTTTTTCTCATTCTTGTCAATCTCTTCGAATAATCCAGGAAGATGAATGACTACGCCATTACCTGCGGATGAACACACACCCGTCAGCTTTACAGAAACCACAGCTTACACTTCATCATCTCTGAAAATCCCAGAATCCATCACTCTCCTTCTCACCGATGAATGATATGCATTTGGTGCTGATTATTCCACTGGGGAGAAGATGGAAATCATATTCTTTCTCATCCACCACCACTGTGTGCCCGGCGTTATTCCCTCCCTGTGGAGCGACAGAAAATACAAGCGGGTATTAACGTCTGATGTCATCTTTAAACACATAAACTGACAACCAGCATCATCACACTGCGAAAGAAGGAATCAAAGATTAAGTTTCAAAAGTGCAAAAGTTAAACTTTTTATGATGAACTTCAAAATCTCAGAAAAATCGATTAGCCTACATATGAAATCATCATTTATCATCATCATTTTATTGGAGGATAACCCCTTGAGATTGAACATCTCATTTTCGAGGGGGTCCTCAAGACAACACCAAACACTTACACACACATACTAAAGCTCTTCCACACAACCAACCACCCCAACCTGTCCCACCTCTCGCCAAAGCATATCACATAAACAATATAAGATATTACAGGAGAAAACCATAACTGACGAAACCACAAAAACAAACAAATATAACCTACATATACATATAAATACAAAAATACATACACATATGCACACAAACATGCATGCATGCATACATACATACACATGTAGACATCCACGCACATATGCTCTCATGCACATACATAATTTCTTACTAAGGGCATTAATGAGAAAAAATGAGGGAAAAAAAGTGCATTAGCGAAGGAAAAAAACAAAACAAAATAGAAATAAATAAATAAAGCAAAATAAAATACAGCTCATATACTAGGAAAACATATACATTGGTCACAAGATTGCAAATAAGTTAAAAGGGCTGACTTAAAGAGTGAAGAGAAATCAATTAAAAACGGGATTTTAAATACAGAAATGTCAGCTCTCTGAAAAGTACAATCATGCATCTGTATATAGTTATATATACTAAATATATTAGTTTCACCTTTTAATTTGAATTACTGAAATATATGAACTTTTGCATGATATTCAAATTTTCTGATATTCAAAGTTTCACCTATATATATATATATGAGGAAATATATAATATATATATAATTATATAATATATAGTATATATAATTATATAATATATATATACTATACTTATATATAATTATATATTATATATATATAAGTAAAAACTCAGATACACATGACACTAAACTAATGCAATAAACTAATTTGAACATTTGAGCTTATAAAACTAAAACTTTGTTATTTATTTTTTAATTGAGCGATCGTTTCGCTTGATAAGACCCTTATTCATCGTCTGGTGTCGTTTAAAGCTGCACTGAAACTCTCATTTGGACCTTGAACCGTTTGGTCCCCATTGAAGTCCATTATATGGAGAAAATCCTGGAATGTTTTCATCAAAGACCTTCATTTCTTTTCGACTGAAGAAAGAAAGACATGGACATCTTGGATGACGTGGTGGAGAGTAAATTATCAGCAAAAGTTTTTTAAAAAGTGAACTACTCCTTTAATCATTAAAAAAAACATCACTTTTAGCCATATTGTATTAAACTGACTTTTTATCGTAGTTAAAAATACAAAATAAAAAACTCTAAACTTGGTTGAGGCGTTTATCTGACTAAATTATTTGCTAGAGCCAGACCGATATTATCGGCCGATATTAGGCATTTTCCAAAATATCGGTATCGGTAGTTATAATTGCCGATAAATGAATATTTTAAAAATAAAATAAAAATGGACGAAACACGCTTTAATCATCTCTCCTTGGCCTTTTACAATTGTTATCTATTGCTAAATGATGGCTCATCATAGACTAGCTAACCACAAAGCTAACTAATCATCAGTGGAAGACCGCTAGCGTTAACATTAATGAGCTTGGAAACCACAATGAACTTTTTCCGCCTAAATAAAGTAATGATTACTGTATTTATAACGAGCATATCTCTAGTTACAGTCTCTGCATTGTAAAATGTAAGTTATACTTGCGAGGAGTGAACATTTAGACATAGAGAAAAAGAATCAAACGTATCTTGTGCAGAAAAGTTAGCTTTTCTTTTACACGTGTGTGAAATCCAACGATATTTAATTAAAAAAAAAATATCGGCCGATATATCGGAATTTAAAACCCCTAAAATATTTGCATCGGTATCGGCCTTCAAAATCCTTTATCGGTCGGGCTCTAATAAAAACAAACAGCATTAACAGTTGGTTGCTTCTCTCTCGTTTCTGCACGAGTTCCTCATAATTTGCTCGTAGGACGGACAGAATGAGGTTGGCACTTCGGCATGCATTGCATTATTATCCGTTGCAGTCAACAGAAACTTAATCCGAGGAGCAAAATCTCATCAACAACTTAAAGGTTCCAGCTCCAAATTTACAATCGCGAGACCTGGAAATGCGACTCCAGGATCTTCAGGCGGCCGGCTTGGCCTTTACCCGGACACAGAGAGTCATGGGTCTGATCCTGTCAGAGACACAGAGTCGTGCCCTTCTCACATGTCCAGGAACGCCGGCAATGTGACCAGAGTTCAGCGAAGGGCAGAGAGGAATTCTGGGACTGACATTCAGTGTCTACACACACACACACACACACAGACAGCAGGACCAGTGAAAGACAGACTGGCCTGGACAGCCGGATTGTTCAGAATACTTCATATAATGCAATGGGAATTAAATTGCATGTGATTAATAATGATAATGAGTGTGATTAGAGCTGGAACGACTCAATAGACTCTGATTCAATAGACTGATTAGGGTTTGTTAATGACCAGAATATGCAATAACATCCATGAATTCAAATGCATGATCCAAACTAAAGTCTAAACATTATCAAAGTAAAGACACAAACACAATCAATATATATGTACACATGACAATACAACTGAACTGAGCATGTATAGAAATAAGAAATATGTCTATTGGAGAATATTTATATTATATACAATTTTCTGTCCAATAAACATATTTCTCATTTGTATAATGCTCAGTTCAGTTGTAGGCTATTTCTATAAACTTTGGATGACATATTCAGCATTATATTAAGTTAGAATATTGAATTTAACTAAAAGCACGGCAGTTTGCTATGGTCTATTTGAATTTATAATATTCCTGATAATTATTTTACTTATATTAAAATATTTTTAGCATCGTTATTTGTAGTGGTACCTATTAAATTAGCTATTGTTAATGAAATAATTGCTAAAAGTACCAACAATAGTATTAAAAATATGTGTAATCAATTAAAAATACAATTAGTACAAGCAATTTGATGTGTAATTACATTGATAATCGTTATATATATTCCATACAAAAAGTTACGGATGAAGTTTTGCTTTAGTTGTGGTTGTCTTACCTGACACCTGCACACGATGTCGGACTCCGTGGCGAGTAAGTCCACCACTTTGCCTTTGCCCTCATCGCCCCACTGCGCGCCCAGAACCACCGACACCCTGTTCCCGGAATCGTTTCTCGCCCGTTTCAAGGCGCCCGTCGGCGGGTTCGAGTAGCTCTTGTGGTCGTTCCCTGACCAGCCCAGAGACATGACGACGAGTCCCGAGGAACCAGTGTAATGACAGCATTCGACCGCGCGCCCAGACGCTCATAGACGAGGAGGTGTTCGAGTCAGCGGTTCGCGGAGTCGACTCTGATTCCCGACTCCTAAAGTTGGAGTCGACTCCATTTTACTTTTACAGTTTGTTTTCAACTGCTCAAACACATTATCAATCACATCTTTTGCAAAATGAAGTTCAAAAATAACATGAACACACGACACACCTCAGAATCGATAGCTTACTGGTCGTCGATTCCTGTCTGAGAGTCGAAGAACCGACTCTTCTGGATTCGACTCCCCAATCCCCACCACTGCGCAGTAAACTAAAAAAATAGGCGGGTTGATTCGGGCGAGACGAAACGGTTTGTAACTGGTAAGTTGTCAAGTAGTATAGATAGTAATAATACTTCTAACCTGTTATTCTCTCACATTCACTGCTGATGTTCGATTCAAATCAAGTAAAGTTTCTCTGCGTCGTTCCAGTGGGGTCCCGTCCTGTGACACTCGTTACTTTTCTCACCGCTGAGTTGAATTAACCAATCGCATTCGATTATGATTACTGGACAGAAATCAGATGCTGCGTCCCTATGGTCCAAATGTCATATTAGTATCCGTCACAAATAGAATTGGAAATTAGAATCGATGTCCAAAATCGCAGTATGTTTAAATGAATAGGCTTTTCCAAAGATGGAATACTTTTTCCCCGGTAAGAATACGAAGTGCTCCAAACGGCTAGACGAGATTCGATTAGAACTACAAACACGAATAAAAAGTATTAAAAACTACAAACGTGACGGATGTGCGAGTCTTGCAGATGAAAATGCCCCTATCCTGTCTATGCTAAAAGCAGATTTTTTTATATTCTAGTAACCAATCCTTGGAGTAATGTACAAATTAAATTACACAATTATACAATGTAAGCATGCACATGTCTCTAATAAGATATTTCAGGTATCTGATCCATAGAGCACCCTCGGAAGACTGCGCATGCGCATTCGACGTGCTTTTATTGAGTTAAGAAGCCACTACAATGACCTATTGATCGGTTTCTTTTAACTTTAGCTTGAGCATGTGTTATGACATCAGCTGATAATGCTGTAACCACATCATGTTCTGACAGAGAAATCTACATGATGATTATCTGTTTACATCACAACGCGTCTAATGACGATCACTAGAGGGGAAAGTAGGCGGAGCTTCAGTGTCAAAGTGTCAAAATCAACGAACAAACCTCAAACATCAATTTTCCATTTTTATTTTTATATAATTTAGATATTTTCTCCTTATACATGAAAATACGTCCTGACATCAATATGAAAGTCACACTCAAAAAGACCACTGCAAGCGCAAAATATAATCTCATCACTTCTGCTGAGATATATCAGCCTATTACAGAAATATTTTCCAATTGAACTAATACTTTATGCCAAACATCTTCATAACATATAAAGCTTACATTCAGAGCAATATTAATAGCGAACGGCGTTTATCTTAAAGGTTTCAGAAACACTGGGTTCATTTTCCTCTCCTCCAGCTGATCTCGTGTGTAAACAAAAGTTTTCTAGGGAGTATCATAAATGCATCTCACATTGTGCAAATATTTAAAATAATTTGGTCAAATCTTAAGATTTAGCATTTAAAAACAGACAGTGCAGTCGTCTGAAGCTGTTCCCGGAGCGGCCGACCCGACGGGAGAACGGGATCACGGCAGGAACACGCTCAACTCCTCCGTCTCCCTTTTGGTCTCCTTTTCCTGGAGCTTCCTGAAATGTGTGGAGGAAATGAGAAATACGTTAAAAAAAACTTGAGTGGAAACATTTGGCCTAAAATGCAAAGAAAATCAGCATTAAATCACAATATAGCAGCATAATAGACGTTAACACCACCAAAGTTTCTCAAGAAAAGGATTGAGTGATTACGGTCCATTACGGAAGGGGTTAACACAGACATACAACAGAAACCAAAAATACATTTGTTCCAACTAAGTTTTCATACACATGTTACTTGTGTAATATTCAGCAAAACAATGTCTAAAGCTCTTTATCCAGGAAACTATATTAAATCTCTATTTTACACACTATTGGATGATCTTAGAGTCTTTATGACTTATTTCTAAACTATTTACTCTGCTTATCTTTCCCCGTCACAGATTAAAACCCCAGTTTAGTCCAGATGGAGACCCTAAAAACACCTAGGGTTAAAGGTCACGGCGGTCAGATAAACACACAAAATATTCACATTCTTCTGTGGTCAATCATTTACTGTTAGTCTATTTAATCATTTCGCTGTGATTTACAATCTTAACACTGCCTTATTTAACCAATTACATAAATATAGGTTCAAAATGTAGACCTTGAACTGTTTGGTTCCCATTGAAGTCCATTATATGGAGAAAATCTAGTGTATAGTGTAAAATATAGTGGACTTAATTTCTTTTCGACTGAAGAAAGAAAGACATGGACATGTTGGATGACATAGGGGTCAGTAAATTATCAGCAAAAGTTTTTTACTACTCCTTTTAGACAATAAAGAGATTTTTGTTAACACAAAAAAATGGAATCAGTTATGAGACAAAAACGCATTTATCCAAGACAAACAAATGATCCTGTCCAGGACACACCAGAGAAAGTGTATTTGAGAGACGAGATGTTAATAACAGCTGGAGGACGGGTAAGTAGAGATCGGTCCGGCGGGTCGAGCAGAGGTCCTGCTCAGGTCTCCTACCTTACTGCAACACACACGCCTTTTTAGAGCGTCCATTGCCTCTGTTACCCTCGACTTCAGAGAGTCAAAGAGAGAGAGACAGGCTGAAGAAATGATTGACATTCACTTCCAGGCTCTACAGCACTAATGCCAGATACTCACATCTGACTAGATCAAGCAGAACACACACACACTCAGCCTGAACGAGTGTTAGCGAGACTCGTTTCAGGAATCGTCATTGGTTGACTTTTTAAAGGACAATTCAAAAACATGTCCAGAAAATGTCAGTCGTTTCAACCGAAAATCAAAAACCTGTTTTTAGAACAATGATTATTTTTTTCCATTTATATATATATAATAAATGTACACAATCAAAATAAGTCAATTAATAATAAAATAAACTAAAAGTAAATAGACCCAATTTAAAAAGTAAAAAAATAAAATTAAATACATTTTAAAAATATATAATACATAAATTCACACACATATATAAAGTAAATATGAACTAAATATATATGTATATATATTATATTTATATTATATTTTATATATCTATATATATTATATTTATATTATATTTTATATATATATATATTATATTTTATATATTATATTAAATATATATATATATATATATATATTCATATTTAAACATATTTTTGGCTTTATGTTGATTGTAAATAACAGTAAAATATGATATTTTTTTTTAATTAATAGCCTTTTTTTGATCTTGGGCTGAAATGTGACAAGAACATGTTTGACATTCAAACCAATTAGCAAAATATCTGGGATTGTGAACGGCAGGAAAATACACTTCAGAATTTTCCAGAAATATCCCAGCAGCGTGACGTTAAAATATTATTAGTGCTGGGAAATGATTAATATTAAAAAGAAAAAAATGTTTGTTTACATAATGTGTGCACACTGTGTATAATTATTTTGTGTGTATATATATATATATATATATATATATATATATATATATAAAAAAACACAAACACGCATATATTTAAGAAATATTTGCATATATATATATATATATATATTACACCATGTATTTCACATTTTTCTTAAATATATACATGCATTCATGTACTTGTGTACATATAAAATAATTTATATACAGCACACACGCATGTAAACAAACTTTTATTTTGGATGCGATTAATCGTTGCCCAGCACTAAATAATAAATAGCAACTGTAAATATTTACGGTGTTTGTGCACCAAATGTTCAACTCATTGGACACTTTAATCAGCAGTGCTGAAAAACACGAGCTTTATTACACACAGAAATAGATTACCTTCATTACTGCTTTTTTTGTTTCTTTGGAAGAAATGTTTCTTATTTTCAGGTTTCCGGTGGGCGGGGCCTACAGGAGGAGTGGGCGGGGCTTGCGTCGTCACTCCGTCTATTTCATCACGTGTCTCGACACCGTTTCCCGACTGAAGCGGGTCGCCCACACACGTGTCTTTATTCTCAATGCTTGCTTTCGGGTCGATATTAGCGTTTAAAGGGTCAGTCGTAGAGTCGTCGTCCTCAGCCCTGACGGCTTCTGCATTATGGTTCAGATGTGGATCTGCTGTGGTCTGTTGGTGAGCTGGTGTGTCTGTGGGAGGATTGTCCTCAGTTTTGGGGTTCAGTGGTGTATTGGTGACTGTGGAGTTGATCTCAGGAGATTGAAGCTCCTTCACGTCTGAAGAAAGGCTCTCGGGGTCACCGTGACTCAACGGAGAGGCTTCACTGCTGGGATTGGTGTCACAGCTTCTGCCCGGATCTTCTGGAGTTGAGTCCAGGCTTTCGACCGCTGGCGATCCCGCTTCTTCTTCGACAGACCTGACACTTGCTGCTTCGGAAGGAGAAGAGACGGGTTTGTTCAAGAACACAAGAGTGTGTGGACTAGAGAATGGAGACGTCAGCATGAAGCACAGCAGCGTTTGGGTCGGCTTGCTAACATACACAGATATAACAGGTCACATGCAGCGTTCAGCTTGTGTTTGGGTAGTTGACATCAGTGTCCTGCGGTGTGACGTACTCAAAGCGTTTCTCAATTTAAAAAAAATAATAACTGCACAGCTTTATGAATGTGAATCGAGCGCCTACACTTCCACAGATGGGTCTTTCAAATGCACTAGTGAAGGAAAAAAGGCAGGGCTGCATGATTTGGGGAAATAAAATATATCTAAATCACCATTTTTATAGAAATTATGTTTTAAAATGGCATAATATTTTTTTTTTTTAAAAGTACCAGGCTTGCGTTGCTTGTTTGTGATTATCAATATGACTCAAATAATAATAAAATAAATAAAAGTAATTTTACTGTAAAAATCAAGTATTTAAGAAAAAAAAAAATATAATATAATACTTATTTAACAGTACAAATGTAAAATACAAATATTTGTCAATTTCTCAATTTTTAAGCTTATTTTGATGGGAAAAAAGCAGCCATATTGCAATTGTGTTTTATTTAATCATTTGATTAATCATGCAGCCCTATTAAAAAAAAAAAAAAAAAACAGAAAAAAAATATGGAGTAACCTAAAAAAAAAATTACATTTTAATACGTCTTTACGATTCTGCTTTAAAAAGTTTGTGATTACATATCAATATTACTGTGAAATAATAAGAAACACAAAACAAGAAATATTACAATTGTAATACTTCACACAAAAAACAAGAGAACAAAAATTAATAATTCAGAAAAAAAAAATGAATTTCTTTCAAATGTTAGACCAAACTCATTTTTTGTCGATGGAAAAACCGCAGGGTTTTTAAGCACTTATTCGTATTAGCGAATAAAAATGGTGAATTCATTTATATATAAGATTTAAATTAGGGCTGTCAAACGATTAATCGCATTCAAAATAAAAGTTTGTGTTTACGTAATATATGTGGGCGTAGTGTGTATAATTATTTTGTATATATAAACACACACACATGCATGTATATATTTAAGAAAAAGTATATACTTTATAATTAATATTATGTGTAAAAATAAATATTTGATATATTAAGAACACATTTTTCTTAAATATATACATGCATATGTGTGTATTTATATATACAAAATAATTATACACACTACGCACACATATATTGCATAAACACAGACTTTTATTTTGAATGCGATTAATCGTTTGACAGCCCTAATTTAAATATTATAAATTTCCTTAAACATGCACATGTTGACCTAAACTTAATGTTAAAAAAAACAAAATGTGTCAACTACCCTTTAGCAAATATCGTTTCCATCTTGTATTTGACATTCATTTGCATGCATGCTTGTTAACAGTGAAGCATTGATTGACAGCTCAGACTGGTGTAAACCACCAATCAGAAGCGAGGAGGAGAAGCAGCAAAGCCGACCGATTGAGGAATCGCTCAAATCCCAAAAGCCCTCGACGTTCAGCTCTCGCACTCTAAGTGACTGGACAAGCAAACACGCTCTTACTTTAAAGGGGTCACATGATGATGTAATCATGTCAGAAACTTTTATTAGTTTCAATTAAAACTCTTTTAGACTGCGGTGAAAGTTACAGTCTGTTTTTATCGTTCAATAACCTCAATTCCCCTTTAACCCACTCACTATAGACAGCAGCGCACACGCCAGAAGAGCAACGAACAGACGCGTTTGAGGCTTTTGCATTGGAGCCGGTGGAGAGCCTGAGGGGATCATGTTCTTACCGGACGGTCCCGCATCCCTATGTATTTCACTAGAAGGGGCACTTTCCGTTTCGCACCTGGGACGAGTCTTTCTCAGATGGAAACCCTTTCGAATATCCGCCAGGAGGTGATCGATGATGCAGCCGTCGTCCTGCGGCACGGGCCCTCTCCTGACTGGGAGACAGAGAACAGCTTTCTGTTAGGGTTGGGGGAAACCTATGGAAAGCTTGTTTCCACACAGGATAAACACACGTAAAAAGGAAATATCACTCAACTCAGACTTTTTTTCTTAACCCTCAGGTGCTCTTCGTTTCGGAGTCACACTTGTTATCTTCCCTGTCAAAAAGTGACCGGACACCTAAAAATTAAATTTCCTCCATCCCAGTAAAACCAATGCAATTCATTTTTGTTCTATAATATTTATTCTTTGTAATTCAGTATTTTGAGACAATTTGATTGAATTTATTAATATTTATGCAATATTTATGGTCTATTTTTGCCATGGATATATATATATATATATATATATTATTTTCTTCAAAAAATTATTAATGCAGTATTTTAGTTGAACATAAAGTCACGGCCTTCAGAAAAAAATATGTTTTGAAGAAAATTAGCACCATCTGGTTACAGTATAGAGAAAAGGCGTAGAATCATGGTGTAACCACTAGATGGCATGTACAGCTCTCTATGGAGAGGCATGTGAATTCCCCAGATGTTTATGAACACATTTTTTTGTTTTTTGGTGGATTTGAATATGTAGTTGAAACAATCTCAAAAACAATTTTAGATTAAAAAAATGTAAAAATAAATAAATAAATAAATAAATAAAAATAAATAAAATAAATTTTTGTCAATTTCCCATTCATTTCCTATGGGGGTCATTTTTGACCACATTTAAGACCACAAGTGTGGCTATTTTTTTAAGACCACTCAGCATGCTCAGATCATGACCTCAATTTTTTGTGTGTTCACATACATAATGCCATAAAAGTCACCAAGTTTCGTAACATTGCGATGAAGCTGTGATTTTTAAAAATTCAAAACATACTTTTTGTAATCAAAATTTATTGGTGTGTAAAAAGATATCACAGATTATACATGTGTTTTGTATTTTTAAAATGCTCAGTTTTTCCACCAGATGGCATCCATCTCATTTTAAAAAAAATTGCTTTTATGAGGCCTAGGCTTGACTCTAAAATGAAATACAGCTTTAAAAAAAAAGTTTTGTTTTTTTAAAAATATTTTTTCTATTATGTTCAATGGGAGGAAATTTTGTCATAATTATTGCATTAATGCTAATTATAAATTTTTTTTATTTTTGAATTTTTTTTAAAACACCAAAAAAAGAAAAGAAAAAATATTATAAAAAACGAGTAAAAAAAAAATCATGATCTTTTTAAAAAAAAAATATGAATCCCGCCCTTTGGGTCCATTTGGACCCGAACACCCCGAGTGTGACTCTGAAACGAACAACCCCAGAGGGTTAAAGGTATTTTTTATATCTCAAACTTCTGACTATTTTCTCAGAGTTGTGAGAGAGAAAAAAAATACACTGAGAAAATTAAATTTTTATTGTTTTTTTATTTCCTGGTGAAAATATGTATCCACAAAAGCTTATTTATTAATTATTAGCTTTTTGGGGGGTTGCAAAGACTAGAAGTGAACGTCTAACATTCGGTCCCATTAATGGTTCTTGATCACATGTATGAACGAACTCTGCAGAATAAACGATGTCTGGCCTGAACTGGATGTGACGAGGGCGTAACACCGGGCGCCATGACAATACGAACACAATAAATGGACATGCATTAGTTAATTAGATTAACGACTCACTTATCTTCCCATCTTCTCCTTTCTGTCTCTTGGAGTCGTCCTCCGCCAGCTGCTGCTTTCTCTTCTCGGCTTTGGCAGCTTGTTCTTTACGGATCTTGTTTTCCTACAGGAAGGGACAGTTTAATTGGTGCTCAGGTCACTTCCTGAACAAGCCACTGACGTCACAGACCTTTAAGGCTTTGAGGAAGAGCTGCCGGAAGGTCTTGAGGGTGCTGAAGAGTTCATCCAGTGAGAGCTGAACCACATCTTCACAGAGATACTGAGCCAGATCTCCTTTCCTGCCGTCGATGTTGGTGAAGCGCTCCTCCAGGGCTTTACACGCCGTCAGGTTCCTCTACAGACAGATTAAGAAGCGATTAATCCCAATTAATTTTTGCACAGCCCTAATATATATATATATATAAACAGTTTAAGTAAGTGTTTCTACCTCAATAACCCCTAAAAACTGCTCCTTGACGTCCTCAACTGATGAAGACACCCTTTTTTCTGCATCTTTCAATCTTTTTAGAAGATTATTTGTTTCTGCCTGAATCGACTCCAGATTTACACTGAAAGAACACACACACACACACAAAGCAGCAGTTGAGACTGAAATGACGGCACTGATCTTGTGACACACACACACACACACACTCAGAGAACAATGGTTGAGTTACCCGGCCGCTTTCTCACAGGCCTCGATGTCTTCTGGAAGCTTCAGCAGCTCTGGGTGGTTTAACTCGGCTTCCTGGAAATCACAGACATGCACAACACAGCCCAGTGTGAGCGGACGGCAGTAAAGGAGGACATTTAACAGGAATAATTCACCTCAAAAGGAGGATTTAGGAGTTCATACTGTCAAGCTCAAACAAGGACACACACAGATCAAACCACATGGAATCAAAGTTCTTAAGTCATAGGAACTGTTTATGGTGATTTTTCACTTTTTCTTAGTTTTATTTTTATAATATATATATATATATAAACAAAACACATAATAATGTTATTCTTTCATATACGTATATGTTATTTATATTTTATTTAATCTATTTTGATATTTTTTTTAATCTAATTACAAGATACACATCAAATTTGGCTGTGACATTACACCCAAAAAGATCATTTAAAGTCTCTGTGTTAGAAGAGAAAAGTATTAAATAGACATTACAAAAAGTCATCTAAGAAAGAAATGTTTTATTTGATTTAACATAGAATTTATTACAAATGAACTTTTAGGCAGCCATGAGGGTGA
Source organism: Cyprinella venusta (assembly GCA_038021265.1). Classification (NCBI taxonomy): domain Eukaryota; kingdom Metazoa; phylum Chordata; class Actinopteri; order Cypriniformes; family Leuciscidae; genus Cyprinella; species Cyprinella venusta. The sequence continues at coordinate 936,848 of CM075875.1, read as the reverse complement.
GTATATGATGACAATTTTCATTTTTGGGGTTTTGAACATGATTTATGATTTCTTTTTTTAATGAAATTATTCTCTAAATATGAAACTAAAACTGCCAGTAGGTGGCAGTAATCATCTAAATAAGTCATTGAATCATTCATTCATTTGATTCGTTTAAACGTCTGATTCGCTTAGGAATTAATTAAATGGGTGTCTTTATGAATGAGTCATTGATTCACTCAAATCGACGATTCGTTCTGAAACGAAACAGCTCTGTGTTGCTCTGGCTTTATAGGTAATATTGTTCTTGACAAAATTAAGCAAAAACAGACAATACTGTGCCTAAAATAACACCATATTAAATATATTGAACTGCTTTGTAAAATAAATATCACATTTGCACTTGCACATTATCACACGAGTGCTGTTTTCATCCTGAATAGTGCAACTACGCCCTATCATATGATATAAATACAAGACATTTTTGCCCTGATATCTTGAATTTTAAGGTCATTCTAACTGCATTTTATAGGCTTCAACACATTAAAAATACACGTGTTAAATGGACAGTCCTAATTTATATATATATATCTGCTGTACCTCCAGGATGTGATGCAAGAGGGTGATGCGACTCTTGTTTGCTTTGGTTTCGGTGAGTTTCAACAGGGAACTAATCTTGAATCCCTCAGCGTTTCCTGTGTGACTTCCCTGGCAAAAAGGAAAATAATAATAATTTACAAAATGAGGAACTGAGACACTGAATCCAGAGTCTCCGAGGTGATATGGCCATTACAGCCACAGACTCCTCACAACATATTCCCAGTTTACATTTCAATCAAAAGCCACAGATGCAGGCAATCACTGATTTACAAATGTAATATTATTATAAACTGAGCAATAATACATTCTATGAACATAAAACTCTTTAAAGTGCCCCATTATGCTACTTTTAAGACCCATAGTTTCGTTTTGGAGTCACTTACAACAGGTTCACATGCATCCAAGGTCAAAAAGCACTAATTTTCTAAAACACTTCGATCAAGGTCTCTCTAAGCTCCGCCTCTCTGAGAGCTGCTCTGCTCTGATTGGTCAGAACGCTTATCATTTCTGAATCTCAGCTTTTAAAGAGCTCAAGGGCACTTTAATGCCATTTTTCTTACATAGTTGAGGAAGTTTCCAACGTCAAGGATGAGCTTGCAGAAACTAGGCAGCAGTGAACTTCTCCTGAGACCTGCGGGACGACACACACTTCACATCTTAATCCTGTGCATGCTCAGAAATACTGCAAACATTAATGTGACAAACTGATGATTGCAACACCTCATGTGCAAATATGACGCATGACGACCTCACTGAATGTTTCAGATCTCGAGATGTTAATATAAACTGCACATTGACTACGATTAGAAATTAACATCACATTTATTTCTAAAGCGCTTTATACGATGCAGCTTCACATTAATAAACAGGAGAATAACTGTTAATGTGGCAGAATTCATCAATTATGAAATGAGTTAAATTCAGTCAGACAATAGACAATACTCAGATCAATTCAGTTTCTGCTGAATGCAATCAAATCAATAATTGCTGAATAGTAGCCCTCAAACCGTATTCACTTCATAGCCCTCAATCCTGTAATTGTGGACAAATGTGGCCACAGCGGACTCAGGTGTGATCCTAATTTTTATTTATTATAAATGTTATATCACTGTCTTCGATAAAGTTTTGTCTATCCATTTATGGTGTTTTTTTCTATTTTGGGGGTATTTTTGAATTTATTTATTTCAAAAAGTACCATATTTTCTATATACATAATGCTTATTTTTTATATATTTTTAAACTACATGAAAATATCATTCAAATAATTTCTTAGAGCTTAAACCTAAAGATGAAGTGACTTTGCTATCACCTGGTGTCTTATTTTGGTTTATTTTCTGCTCTAAATTAGTTTTTCCCGTTCATTTCTACGGGTGCCCATTTTTGACCCATATACAAGATTAAGGAGTTGTTTTTTTCACCCACTTAACATTGTAGAATTGATTAAAAAAAAAAGATGTGTGTGTTCAGGAGGTAAACTTAGGAAAAGTAGCCAAGTCTTGAACCGCTCAGATCAAGGGAAGTATTTTTTAAAAATAAATCAAAACTATTTAGCCCATATTTGTCCAGAATAGGGTTTTAGGGTTAATGGTTCTTTGAGTCTGTATTTATGTATTGGTCTGCTGCATGTTCTGCTCCTAAATATCTTCAGCAGAGGACGACACACACTCAGCTAGTGTATACTCACTTTCACAGGCCGCTTCCACCAGCTCCACCTTCGGCTTCAGGATATCGAGCACCGACAGCGTCTCCTCACACAGTAACATGCACTCAATCCTCAACTGGTAACTGTGATAAAGACAAACTCAAGTCTAAACTAGAAAGTAAAGTTAGTCAGAGAAACACTTTTATATTGGCTTGACAAAGCCTTAGTTTTAATTTTTCAAGCCAATATAAAAGTTCTCTCTCTCTAGCATGTTTTAAATTGATTTTAAACACCTTCAGTTTGACGTGGTTGTAGCTTTAAAGCTATATATCGGAGATACAGTCGCAGAAGAAAAAGAAATCCCGTCTAAGCTTATAAATCATAAGAACTGCCTCATGCATAATACTGGAAGAAAGTGCTGATTTTACCAGGGCACAGCCAGCAGTAAGAGGTAAAAGCGGTCCACATTGGCCAGTTTGTCTTGATCTCCTTGGAAGGATCTTAAGTTGTCAATCTGGAGAAGTAGAAGAAATAAAGTTAAAAATGCAAAACACTTAACTAACTATGAGCATATGTAAATTATGCAAATGAGGCCATCCTTAAAAATATTTTGGTTTGCAGTAACAGCAATTTTTTTTCTAAAGAGTCACTAGATAGGTCTATATATTTTTTTTTTTTCAAGATTCAGTTTAAAAAAAAAAAAAGTACAATTTTGGTCATGATCATGATTTTTTTTTTAATTGCATATTGTGACATTACTGACTGGGTCTTCAAACTGTGCATCCACCGCTAAGTGTTAGCCGGTTACGTTTTAGGCCAGTCACTTTTGAGAAAAATTTGTGAAAATAATTTTTCATTAAGTCGATTTTCCATGTCTAAAGACATTTCCATTTTCGCCCGAATATATAGGCAAATCCACAGACAACTTGAGACATGCACAAGTCAGCAAAATATCTGAAGATTTATTAGGGTGCAACATTTAGGGATTGAATTTAACACCCTCCAACCCGCCAAATAAGGGCTTTTAATAGCTCTTTTAATGATTGAACGCGTCCGCAGTTTAGCAACAGTACAGACTGCATTTTAAAACAATCACCGATCGTGCTGATTCTGACGGTACGTTTGGGTTTTAGGAAGAAATGACAGCGCAACACTATGAAGGGAAGGAAATTGAGCTAGATAGAAATACGTCTGTAATGGTTTAATCTCAAATATCTTTTTTTATAATCATTGAAAGCGGAAATCTAAAACACAATTAGAATAATATCCCAGATATAAAGTATAACCATGATATGGGTCATGTAAACCAGGGGCCGTCACATGTCTTAAGAACTAATATGATCAACTAGCAGTTAGTTAGGGGTAATCAGTCTTACTGTTCGCTATCAAATTAGACCAATGTACGTTATGTAACCAAGTTTAAAAAGTTGATGATTAACTTGTAAGACTAATCTTAGCAGTTTATGCAACTTGTATGTTGTAGTAGACTTTAAAACAGCATAATAGGGGTACTATAAACATTTCCAGTGGACAAAAACACAGTTTTCACTCACATCAAGGTCTATGAATCTGAAATACTTTGTCATTTTATTGGGAAGTACCTCATGTTTTTCCGGAAGCAGTTTCAGGAGTTGTTTCAAAGACTCGACGTCAAATTTTGAACAATCTCCTTTCAGCAGCATCGCCACAAACTCTTCATGCGAGCTGTTGGGGAGGGAAACACAGATCTTAGACGTCTGGACACACACTTATCTCCGAAACACACACTAATGAGGAGTCAGAAACGTCTGATCTCACCACTTAAACTGCTTCAGGAATATATTCAGGTTCAGATTCTTCTTGGCGTCAATAAAGGAAATCTGAGAAACAGGAGAGAAAAAAAATAATCAACCCCATTGATTAAGTTCATGTTTCTGCCCTGATTGTAAACGTTTCATCACTGATGATTCAATCTAAAACAGATTCACAAACTTCATCGGAAACCATTTGAGCTCTAAAATTAACTTAAATGAGATGGAGTTATTTCAGTAAATAAACAACAAGTTTGCGGTTTTCTCATGTTGGTTAAAAGTCACATGACAGGCAGATAAAAAGTTTGTTTTACATTTGTAAGGTTAAAATATTAGCTTTTAATCAACTCATGAACTGACCATTTATTTGATAGAAAATATAATAAAACTGAAATATTATTCCAATATTTTTATATTATTCCAAAATTACTCCCATTTTTTTATTAAACTTGGGTATGGAGGGAGTAGATGGAAAGTTGTGTAGGTTTTGTGTGTGTGTGTGTGTGTGCTTATTTTAGTGTTATTTTGTAAAGGTATCTTTTAACTTTTAATTGCAATTATTATTTTTTTCTAAATTGTCCTTTTGCTGTCTTGCTGTGAAATTAATTGCCCTTCGGGGACATATATAAATAAACTAGGGCTGTGCAAAAGTTAATTGCGATTAATCGCATCCAAAATAAAAGTCTGTGTTTACATAATATATTTGTGTGTGCAGTATATAATTATTTTGTATATATAAATACACACACATGCATGTATATATTTAAGTAAATGTGTTATTCATATATAAAATATTTATATAATATAGATTATGTATTTATATATATATATATATATATATATATATACAGAGTTTAAGCGCAAATAATTCTTAAATATATACATGCATTCATAGGTATTTATATATACACAAAATAATTATATACAGCACACATAAATATATTATGTAAAACACAGACTTTTATTTTGGATGCGATTAATCGCAATTAACTTTTGCACAGCCCTAAAATAAACATAACATAACATATTAAAAAAGACTTTTAGTAATGTTACAAAAGGTTATATCTCAAATAAATGCTTTTCTTTTGATCTTCCATTTATTAAGAAATCGTGAAAGTTGAGTTTTCACATGAATCTGAACCGTTTTCAACATTTATAAACATAAATGTTTGTTGAGCTTCAGATTAGAGTGATTTGTGAAGGGTCATGTGACACTGAAGACTGGAGTAATGATTGATTTGATCACAGGAATAAATTACACTTTACTATATATTTACACTGGAATAATATTTCACAATTTTACTGTATTTTTGATTAAATTAATGCAGCCTGGGTGAGCAAAAGAGACTTTCAAAAACATTATGAAAAAAGGGACTGCCAGTGAATGCTTGTTTTTATCCAATGTGACTTGAAATATTTCCCTCAGTTCATGCATTCCCTGTGAAATGAGCTCATGACCTGCGCTCTACTGTTCGAGCGTCAGCTGCGTGATGCATTTATATTAGACTCCAAACCTCTTTGAGTTCCTTCTTGACAGGGCCGGCCGGGCTCTTGTCTTTGGGCTCAGCCACCGGCAGACAGAAGAGCTCCTCGATGCTGTTGTAGTTCGGCTCCAGCGAACCGTTCGGGACGGAGGCCCACATGGACGGACCGTCTACTTTGAAGAATGAACAACAAACACACTCTCAGACATGTGCAAACTAGCTTCAGATGTCCAACAACTGCACACACACACACACGGCAAGAGCTGACTGAAAGCATCAGTTCCAGTCTGATTTTACGGTGTTATACAAGAGAAAATTAATCCCTGACTTGATCTTTGATATTCAGAGTTTGCTTGAGGCAGTTAAAGCACACATGAGCAGAAACGTAAACTCCGAAATCAGTACTTTTGAACAGACAGAAAACGGTCAATCGCGATTAATTGCATCCAAAATAAAAGTTTGTGTTTATATAATGTGTGTGTACAGTAATTATTATTTTATTTTATTTGTATATATATATATATATATATATATGCATCCAAAAAAATTCTTAAATGTACACATGCTTTTTTTCTTATATATATATATATATATATATATATATATGCATGTATATAATCAAGAAAAAAAATATAAAAATATAAGAAAATATATAAAATATATATATTCATCCAAAAAAATTCTTAAATGTACACATGCTTTTTTTCTTTTATATATATATATATATATATATATATGCATGTATATAATTAAGAAAAAAAATATAAAAATATAAGAAAATATATATATTCATCCAAAAAAAATCTTAAATGTACACATGCTTTTTTTCTTAAATATATAAATGCATATATATAAATATATATATAAATAACATAATATATATATATATATATATATATATATATGCATGTATATATTTAAGAAAAAATATATAAAATATATAATATATATATATATATATATATATATATTTAATAAAAAAGCATGTGTACATTTAAAAAAATATATAAAAATATATAAAATATAAAAATATATATAATATATATATATATATATATATATACATATATATATATATACATATTATATATTTTTTTATGCTTTTTTTCTTAAATATATATATATATTATTACCAAACTAATTCTGCTTCTAAAACGGCCCATTAAAAACCCATCAAACTGTGGCTGGTCACTTTACATGTCTAAATATGCTGTTATTGGGCACAATAAGCTGCAAACTGGATCTTAAAACTTTATACTGATAAATTTAAACTTTATAATCAAAAGTCTGGCTGATAGTGTTATTTAAATAGCATTAGTTAACAAACACATAGCATTATACATTTATATGCATTTTAAGCCATGTGTTTTTTAGACGGGTTGGGTTTCTCCCAGTTATGCTGGTTTAGTCTCACCACTAAGCGCTCTGGAGTTGAGCTTCTGCCAGTTGAGTTTCTTCATCCTGAGGGACGGGTAAGGGCCGCTCTTCACCGGTGCGCCGTAGCATTGACCAATCGGATTAAACGTCTTCGCCACGATCACGTCGCTCATGCCCGGAGGAGGAGGCGGTGGTGGAGGCGCACCCATACCCGGTAATGGTGGAGGAGGTGGAGGAGGTGCACCCATACCCGGTAACGGAGGAGGAGGTGGAGGCGCACCCATACCAGGCAGTGGAGGCGGTGGTGGAGGTGCACCCATACCCGGTATCGGTGGAGGAGGTGGAGGACCTACAGAACCCATTCCAGGTAAAGGTGGAGGAGGAGGAGGAGGAGGAAGCATCTGTGATCCTGGTAAAGGTGGAGGTGGTGGAGGAAGCATCGCGAGTCCTGGTAAGGGTGGAGGTGGAGGAGGTCCAGCTCCTGTTTTGAGAGGTGGAGGAGGTGATGGTGGAGGAGTAGATAAGGTCTTTGTGGGGGTGCGCTGTGGTTCTTGGTTGTTGGTTGATCTGCATGAACACTCCAGCTTCTCGTCTCTCGCCTCCGTCTGAACGGCTTGATTCTTTCTTCGGTGACCGTTGACCTCAGACGAACCTTTGGGCGAAGATTCCTTGGCGAAGACGAGACGCTGCAGGATCCTCTCGCACGAGTCCATCTCAGCTGAACGGAGAACAAGAAAACCTCATCAGCACATGACCAACAAAATACTCTCTGGACAAAAACTTACAATAAATAAATACATGAGAAAAGTCAGTAAACAGGGAAGTCAATAAATAATCGATTAAACGTATATGTAAATAAATAAATGAATATATGTTAAGTAAATAAATAAGCACATGAATAAGTAAATAAATATGTAAACCGAGTAAAACTAATGTGTAAATAAGTAAGCAAATAAGTAAAATAATATGTAAACAAGTAAATCTAATAGTGAATAAGCAAATAAATTAGTAAGTTAATATGTAAATAGGCAAGTAAATTAATATGCAAATAAGTCAATTTATAAGTAAATACATGAGCGAGTATATGTAAATAATTAATATATGTAAATAAAGTGAATAAGTAAAATAATATGCAAACAAGTAAATCTAATAGTAAATAAGCAAATAAATATGTAAATAGGCAAGTAAATTAAATTGCAAATAAGTCAATCTAGTAAATACATGAGCAAGTAAATGTAAACAAACAATTAATATATGTAAATAAAGCAAATCAATATGTAAATCGACAAGTAATTAAGAAGCAAAGAAAAAAGGTAGCAAATATATAACTAAAAAATAAGTGTATGTAAAAAAAATGTAAATAAATTACTAAGTTAATAGGCAAGTAAATAAGAAAGTTAATTTTGTAAATAGGTAAATCTGTAAGTAAACATACAAGCAAGTGAAAAAGAAAATAAATATATAATTCAAAATAAAAAAAATAAGTAAATTAGCAAGTAAATAAATAAGTAAAATAGTAAACAATAGTAAACAAGCAAATAAATTAGTAAGTAATATGTAAATTGGCAAAGTAAATTAAACTGCAAATAAGTAAATACATGAGCAAGTAAATGTAAATAAATAATTAATATATGTAAATAAAGTGAATAAGTAAATCAATATGTAAATTGAGAGGTAATTAAAGAAGCAAAGAAAAAAGGTAGCAAATATATAACTAAAAAATAAGTGTATGCAAATAAAATAAGTAAATAAATTAGTAAGTTAATATGTAAATAGGCAAGTAAATAAGGAAGATAATTTTGTAAATAGGTAAATCTGGAAGTAAATATACAAGCAAGTGAAAAAGAAAATAAATATACAATTCAAAATAAAACAATAATAAAAAATAAGTAAATTAGCAAGTAAATAAATAAGTAAAATAATATGCAAACAAGTACATCTAAAAGTAAATAAGCAAATAAATATGTAAATTAAATTCCAAATAAGTCAATCTATAAGTAAATACATGAGCAAGTAAATGTAAATAAATAATTAATATATGTAAATAAAGCAAATCAATATGTAAATCGACACGTAATTAAGAAGCAAAGAAAAAAGGTAGCAAATATAGAACTAAATATGTAATATGTAAGTTAATATGTAAATAGGCAAGTAAATAAAATGAATTTTGTAAATAGGTAAATCTGGAAGTAAATATAAAAGCAAGTGAAAAGGAAAATAAATATACAATTCAAAATAAAAAATAAGTAAATTAGCAATTAAATAAATAAGTAAAATAATATGCAAACAAGTACATCTAATAGTAAACAACCAAATCAATTAGTAAGTAATATGTAAATTGGCAAAGTAAATTAAACTGCAAATAAGTAAATACATGAGCAAGTAAATGTAAATAAATAATTAATATATGCAAATAAAGTGTAATGTAAATCAACAAGTAATTAAAGAAGCAAAGAAAAAAAAGGTAGCAAATATAGAACTAAAAAAAAAGTTAATATGTAAATAGTCAAGTAAATAAGAAAGTTAATTTTGTAAATAGGTAAATCTGGAAGTAAATATACAAGCATGTGAAAAAGAAAATTAATATACAATTCAAAAAAAAAAAAAAAGTAAATTAGCATAATAAATAAGTAAATATATCTGGCCGAACAGGCCGAAGCGTCCGTCATGGGAACTCACAGCTCTGGGCGATCAGTGTGGCTCGGTTCACCAGCGACTCCAGCGCCTGCCAGATATCCACTCGCTCCGGACCCAGAAGCAGCAGCGCTTGTGTTATAGACAACAGCTGGAGTGAGGACGGGAAACTGCTCACCTAAACACACACACACACAAGTTACTGATCCAACTTCCAGAGAAACCAGTGCGAATGACCATTAAACACAGTGCTCACCTTATTAAAGAGAGCTGTGAAGACCTCCTGATGGTTGCTCATGTCGATTCCTCCATAAAGCCTCAGGAGCTCGTCCTCATCCTCAGCCATGGCCTCTTCAAACGCCTCACACTGGATGATCAAGTCTTCATCGTCCTCTTCTCTAAAACACACACACAAACTTGAGTTTTAGTTCATGTTTAAATTCCTGTTGCGTATTTAAATGAATTCAAATGACACTCACCTAAGCTTTGGCAGTAGTTGAAGCAGTTGCAATCCTGGAAATAAACCAAAATAAACGTAATATATCCATAAATAATGCTCACAAACATCTAAAGCTCAGTGCTGAGACCCGAGTTGTGCTAAAACACAAAACAGGAGGCGGAGCTAGTGTAATAAACAGGTGAACACAATTAAGACTTGATCACTTCTGTTTGCTACTGCATACTATTTTTGCAGTATCGTGCACAATAGGTAATGCAATACCGAATGCATGGATATTGCATGCTGTTTCAAATGCTATTTTTAAGCAAATAACAAGCATTCAGTGTACACTGTGAAATTAGTATTCTAGTGTTCTATAATATTACGGCTGTGTTCTAAAAAGCATTCTTCAATACTACTCATACTATTTTTTGCAGTATGCAATATATATATATCGTGCACAATAGGTAATATACTCCCAAATGCATGGATATTGCATGCTGTTTCACATCCTATTTTTAAACAAATAACCAGCATTCAGTGTACACTGTGCAGTTAGTATGCTAGTGTTCTATAATATAACGGCTGTGTTCTAAAAAGCATTCTTTTATACTACTCATACTATTTTTGCAGTATGCATTATGTATACCGTGCACAATAACTTGCACACCCAAAATGTGTAATATAATAAATGTAGCATACTACTCTCTGAATGCATGCTATTTTTAAGACATTTAGGCAGCATTCAGTGTACACTGCAGTTATTATGCTAGCATTCTATAATATTAGGGTTATAGGGTGGGTTCTAAATAGCATTCTTCTATACTAATCATATAGTTTTGCAGTATGCAATAGCATGCAAAACAGGTTGCACAACCAAAATGTGCAATATAATAAATGTAAGCATACTACTGTCTGAATGCATGCACACAGCAAGCTGTTTCACATGCTATCTTTAAACAAATAACCGGCATTCAGTGTACACTGTGCAATTAGTATGCTAGTGTTCTATAATATTAAGGCTGTGTTCTAAAAAGCATTCTTTTATACTACTGCAGTTAGTATGCTAGCATTATATATTAGGGTAATAGGGTTCTAAATAGCATTCTTCTAAACTAATCATATAGCTTTACAGTATGCAATATCGTGCACAATAGGCAGCACACACAAAATGTGCAATATAGTTAATGTAGCATACTACCATCTGCATGCATGCAAACTGCTAACATGCTATTTTTAATAAATAATTAAAGTAGCACACTACTGTCTGAATGCATGCATGCAAACATGCTATTTTGTAAATATAAAATAACAGGCAGCATTCAGTACAATGCACTCAGCCCAATAACCCAAATATTATAGCATACTACATTCTGCACTGTTATAAATAGCATTCTATAATAATACGATTCGATACGATATTTGCAGTATGCAATATGTCTATTGTGCACAATAGGTTGCACACAATACCTATTCAGTCGGTTGAAATGCTCAATATACAAGAAGCAACAATTTTAACACACTTTACTCGTTAAGTGATCCGACTGAGATATATTTAACTCAAATTCACATTAAATTAAACGTGACAATGTAGCATACTACTGTCTGAATGCATGCAGTTTCACAAGCTATTTTTTATAAATATTCAGTGCACTGTGCAGTAGTATGCTAGTATTCTGTAATATTAGGGTTATAGGGCTGTGTCTAAATATCATTCTTCTACACTACTCATACTTGTTCTGCAGTTTACAGGTAATAAACGCCTCTCGTTCCATTTGTAGGGAACTGTGGAGAGTTTATACTGAACAGTCAGTAGTATTTAGTGTAATGTACCGATAAACTCCTTGCGCATCTTGTCTCTTTGCCGCAGGTCGTCTGCGCTGAAGATCAGGGCGTTAATGACGCTCAGAAGGGTCACCATGTAGGGCACGTTATCAGTGGCTCGTAGTTCGCTCATAATCACACTGAATCGATACTGCTGCGTCTTCACAGACTGTCAGAAAAACACAATGCCGTCTCACATCACCGCTAATGACATGCACACTTCACACATCTTAACTTTAAAGTAGGGCTGGGAAACAATTAATCGCATCCAAAATAAAAGTTTGTGTTTATTTCATATATGTGTGTGTAGTTTGTGTATAATTATTTTGCATATATAAATACGCACATATGCATGTAAAAATGTGTTATTAATATATCAAATATTTATATTTATGTATAATATTAATTTTGTATAAATATATATAAAGTATAAACATGCAAATATTTCTTAAATGTTTACATGCATGTGTGTGTATTTATATATATATAATAATTATACACACTACACACACATATATGATGTAAACACACTTTTATTTTGGATGCGAATAATCGTTTCCCAGCCCCTACGTTAAAGACCATCTATCTCTCCTGGTGTTGAGATCTGTCCAGTCATCTGAAGAGCGGAAAAGTACAATAATGATACATACTCAGGTTTACAGCACAAATATCGAAACATTCTTAAATTAAAATACATTTACTTGAGAAGCAAAATGACAAGATAAATTATCAAAATATAGTGAATTTGTGATTAAAACAAGAACAAGTATCCTCCAGTGGGGTCAGAAAAATGAAAACAAAATTGGCAGATGTTTGTTCTGGTTTTAAGTTTAAAGACTTTATTTTGATACATGCGTCAGAAAACTTATTTATAATTTATTTCATATTTATTTATAATTAATATCATGTGATTTTGCTTCAGTTTTATGAGAATACACAGAATACACTGCATTTTCTTAAGCTGTGCCTTTACATGACGGACTATACACTTTTACACTCTGTACTTAAGCGTGTAGTGTATGAACTTTACACGTTTATTATGTCATCCAACATCGGAGTCTGAAAGCCCGTAATTAAAGCAGTGACAGTCGAGTGCATGAAACGTTCCACACTTCGTTTTTTGGGTGAAATAAGTGCATCATCGGAACTTAAAGTGCACCCTTTCTTCTGAATTTTCAGTGAAAAGAGCCCGACCGATAAAGGATTTTGAAGGCCGATACCGATACAAATATTTTTGGGTTTTAAAATCCGATATTTCGATATATCGGCTGATTTTTTTTTTTTTATTAAATATTGTTGGATTTCACACACGTGTAAAAGAAAAGCTAACTTTTCTGCACAAGATACGTTTGATAATTTTTCTCTATGTCTAAATGTTCACTCCTCGCAAGTATAACTTACATTTTACAATGCAGCGACTGTAACTAGAGATATGCTCGTTATAAATACAGTAATCATTACTTTATTTAGCCAGAAAAAGTTCATTGTGGTTTCCAAGCTCATTAATGTTAACGTTAGCGGTCTTTCACTGACGATAGTGGCGTTAGCTAGCTTTGTGGTTAGCTAGTCTATGATGAGCCATCATTTAGCAATAGATAACAATTGTAAAACATACATTTTCAATATAACAGGCCAAGGAGAGATGATTGAAGCGTGTTTTGTCTGTTTTTATTTTATTTTTTAAATATTAATTTATCGGCCATTCTAACTGCTGATACCGATATTATGGAAAATGCCTAATATCGGCCGATAATATCGGTCTGGCTCTACTACTCGCACTATTTATTTATACTACAAAATGGCGTAGAATAGTGCACAAGTACGCGATTTGGGACGCATCTTTAGTTTTTCAGCATAAATTAAGATATTAGATCATGTACTTGAGGAGCAAAATGACTTAATTTTGATGCATTTTGTTTCCTTGTTACCATCTTATGAAAAACAAGATGGGGTCAGAAGAACCAACACGATTATGTTTCTGAGCCGCTGGCTGATATTTTTGTCTCGTTTTAAACATGAAGACTTCAGAAAACAAGACTCAAAATCATCTCTCACTTTGCTTCTCAGGCAACTGTAAACGAGCAAACTCTGAAGTGTATTTAAGGTAACATTGTACTATTTCCCACACACTGATATATTTTTTTTTTTTTTTTTATTTATTGATTTGACAGGGACAGTGTGCATTAATTAGCATTACTGCAAATGTACTAGAATTAGCCAAAAGGCTATTTTTCATCTTTTTTTCAGATGTTAATATTGTCCACCTTAAAAAGAAACACCAGTTAAAACTTTACAAGGAAAATACAAAATATAAAAACAATAAAACAATTAATATTAAGCAAATATTAAGTAATGCAATCTCATCACAGAAGACACTTTCGAGCTGTGTGTCAGCTGACGCATTTTAACACCAGACACAACAAAAGACCCTTTCTGACCTGAGGGCATGCACATAAACATAGCCATTATGTTAAAACTGTGTCTTTAATACTAGCATGACCAACTAACGGTTAGTCAAGGAGCAACCGAACATACTTTTTAGTAGACCAAACTGTGTTTATAAGTAACCGAATGAATGAAAGACTGTGATGAATAGTCTTAAAGCCGGCCCCTGATGTCAGACATCCAGAGAAGCACTTGCCTTGTAATGGTCCAGAGCGTCTAAAGCGAGTGTGTGTCCCTCGGAGGAGAACATGCTGAGGGCCGCCAGCAGCTCGAACACCTGCTTCTTCACCATGGTGTTGGACGTGTCTAAAGCTGCGGGGAAAGGGAAAGCACACGCTGAGTTTGTAGCTTCCTCCACCATCATTTTCTCCCTCTCCACTTTAACTTTGGGATGTGTTAGCTGCTTATTTTGGGGGATGTAACGTGAACTTTGCACTTCTGATGGGTAAAAAAACAGTCTAAGCATGTGATGGGTGTGAATGTTGAGCAACGCAGATACTGCCGTGTAGGAATGTGTGTTTTCTGGATTGATCTTCCGAGTCGCTCCACAGTTTTAAAGCAACAGGTGGAGACGTTTAGCAGCTAGACGAGAGACTGTGAACATTTGAGTGAGTGAAAGATATTTGGGTGAATTATTCCTTTAACATGATCCTACATGTTGCTAACAGGGACAAATTGTGAAATCACAGCTATAATATGTATTTTATATTAGGGCTGTCAAAACGATTAATCGCGATTTATCGCATCCAAAATAAATGTTTGTGTTTACATAATATATGTAGGTGCACTGTGCATAATTATTTTATTTATATAAATACACACACATGCTTGTATATATTTAAGAAATATTTTCATGTATATAGATTTATATATAATTTATATTATATATAAATATAAATATTTTATATGTAAATATTTTTTTTCCTTAAATATACATGCATGTGTGTGTATTTATATATAAAAATAATTAGTACACACAATGCACCCACATATATTATGTAAACAAAAACTTTTATTTTGAATGCGATTAATCGCGATTAATCGTTTGCCAGCCCTATTTTATATACATCTAAGACTAAAATCCCTTTCCAAAATGACTTTTCTACACCTTTTTTTAGGCGGTGGTCGTATATGAGCGACTCGCACACATTCAAATGCATTCTCACTATCTGAAAAGTTAGTGTTTCACCAAAAAAAAAAAAAAAAAAAACATTAAAAAAGATTGTTCAACATTCCGTGTGATCTGGTGCTGCCGTTCCATTCGGAACTCACACGTGTAACTGACACAAATTCCGATGCAACATTGTTTCATTCATGGAATTCCAAATCAATGATTGTAGCACAAGTGAAATCAAAGGCTCTTCTTCTACAGTGTCGCCCACACGTTCCTCAAAAGCCTGATGATCATATTTGACACTCATGATTTTTCTATAAACAGAAACGGCAATTAACTGCCATTATAAAAATTGGAAGAGCCAGGACTTATTTTTTAATAACTCAGATTATATTCATCTGAAAGAAGAATGTCATATACACCTAGGATGACTTGAGGGTGAGTCAGCAGCTTGTGGGTTTTCACCAAAATGAAAATACATGTATCGAGGGTTTGTAAGGTTAAAGGGATAGTTCACTTTGAAATTAATTTTTGGTATGTTTTATCTTACCTCAAGGGCATCCAAGATGGTGTTTTTGTTTCCACAATATATTAAATTTTGATATTTTTAGGTCAAACCGTTGTTGTCTGTCAGTCATATAATGGAGGTCTATGGTCACCACCTCAAAGAGCATGCACAGAGAAGTCCAAATTAAACATGATTTAATGACTCGTAAATGTAAGTACACATTGATGGCATAAGACACGAAACGAGCGGTTTGTGTGAGAAAACGAACAGTATTTATATTGTTTTTACCTCTTGTAACCACAGCCATGTTCAATTGATCTTTCAAGCGCCGTAAGTGATCTCTCGCGCTTGTTCGTCACTTATTGTTTACACAGAGATTTTGGAAGTTTTACCTTAAACTGTGAAGATCTAAACATATTTAGATATACAGGAAATCGTAATGGAAGACGATTTCGATATATCAACAGACAACAATGATTTTTTTTGCAATCGCGTGAGAGATCACTTCCGGCGTATACACAGGCCAAAGTGGCCGCCCCCTTTAGATCACTTGGCTGTTGTTACAAAAGGTAAAAACGATATAAATACTGTTCGTTTTCTCACACAAACCGCTCGTTTCGTGTCTTAGGCCATCAATGTGTACTTACATTTCCGAGTCATTAAATCACGTTTAATTTGGACTTCTCTGTGCATGCTCTTTGAGGTGGTGACCATAGACCTCCATTATATGACTGACAGACAAGAACGGTTTGACCTAAAAATATCAAAATTGAAACTACTGCGGAAACAAAGACACCTACATGCCCTTGAGGGAAGATAAAACATACCAAAAATTAATTTCAAAGTGAACTATCCCTTTAAGACAGTGAGAGTGGCTCTTTATACCCTGAGACAGCTTGCGCACGTATCCCTCATTATCCATGATGAAGTGAATCCCAGCGGACGAGTTCATGACGGCCTTCACACAGCTAACGCAGGTGAGCTGCAGAAGAGCGTCTGCGATCCGAGAGCATCCGCGACCCGACAGCCGGTCCAGCGCCTCCAGAAGCAGGTCCAGGCCCGAGAGCTCCAGGAACTGACCCATCCAGGCCTGGTCACTCTTCTCCAGACGCTTCTTCAGGCCGGAGTAGTTGACCACGCTGGGCACCTGCAGGAGACGAATGCACAGTTCGGCCTCGGCGTTCTCCAGGTTAGCCTCCTGAGAGCCATCCGAGTCCTGAGACGAGCCCAGGCGACCTCTCACGGCCAACCACTTCTTCTGCACGCCGTCGGACTTCCCGGACATGATGAAGATGAAGAGAGAAGAAGGCGCTGCGAAGACAAAAAGCAGATAAAACAATTTAGACAGACAATAACAGTAATACTTTCATCTACGCACACAGAAACTCAAAGCTCTACATGACCGACCACCAAAATAAAACATCAGCTCAACTATTATAAATTATGATGAAAATATTATACAGCACAAAGTACATCTAAAAGTAATAATACAATTTATTTAAAACATTACATTTATTTATTATTATTATTAAAAAAGATGATGAGAAACAGAACATGCATAATGTACATATTAAAATGGATTAAAAGAAAAAAAATTGGTTTTATGATATTCCTTATAATAATAATAATTCATTAAAATATTATTATTAATAAAATAATAATAATTATTTATTTATTTTATTTATTTAGAAAAGGGACAGCGTACATTAATAAACATTCTTAAATGTAAATGTACCCAAATTAGCCCGAAGGCTAGTTTTCATTGGTAATAATAATAATAATAATAATAAAACGAATTAAAACATTACATTTATTTATTATTATTATTATTATTATTATTATTATTAAATAAGGTGCTGAGCAACCAGTCAAAAGTTTTGGATTGGAAAGATTTTTAATGTTTTTAAAATAAGTCTCTTCTACCCAGCAAGGCTGCATTTATTTGATTAAAAATACCACAAAATGCACACAAAAAAAAAAACTAAACAAAAACTAAAAAGTAATATTGTTAAAAAGTTATTTGGGGAATTCAGGCAGTTCCAGGTGTAAGTGACACAGTCTAACAATCTCAAGGATTCACACAGGCTACCGAGAGAAATTTTCTTCAACAGTGCGTATGGCAATTTGTATGAATTAAACAGATTTATTTAAATAAAATGTGAAGAAAAAAAATCTACTTGGCCAAAAAACCTGCCGCTCATCAATGTCAGCTCAAAATAGTGGACCAATCAGAAGAGCCCGGAGGCGGGGCAAGCGTTGTGAGAGTAGTGAGTCTCGAGACCCTCGCGACGCGTTCTGCGTAGCGCTTTTTAACCCGTTCCTGAGCGGCGCGATCCAAGTCTTGCGTTTTTAGACGCAAAAATGCGTTCTGTGTGAACGGCCCAGTTTAAAAACGGAGAAAGACAAGCGTTAGCGGCTGCTTTTTTTTTTTTCTCTTTGTTGTCTAACATTGTGCTTCCGACTCCGAGACGAGTCATTATGACACTTTGAATCACAGTATTCATAAATACGTTGAAATAAATAATACATACAGATATTTAGATCAAATCACAATAAGTAAATAACGTTAAATAAATCAAGACCAGGTAAATGCAGGCCTACACGAATGGACTTCTCTGACAGAACAAAAGCATCTTAAAATTATTAATAAAAATAATTTAAACAAATTATTTGGACTTTAAAACATGTAAATTACAGTGTGATGTAAATTTAATGAATAATGAATATAACAAACCTTAGCATTAAATAAGAGAGAGAAGAGTAAGCGGTGTTGCCTGAGGAAAGGATGGCGGCAGTCGTCATGGTAACTCTATTCTTCCAACCGCCACTCAGAATTCAAACTCATTATAATACATAAAGTCATTTACATAAAAGATATATTACATCTAAACGGAAGTAGTCATATGTAGGTAAAAAAAAATAATCATTTAATATTTATGTGACTATATGTAGGGCTGTCACAACTTTAATAAATTAAAGTAATGTTTTAATAAATTATTATTATTAATGTAATAGTTCAATAAATCATTACTATTATAAGAAATATCATAAAATCAAGATTTTTTTTCATCCATTTTAATGTATATAATATGTATTTTAATGTATAATAATATGTATAATATATAATATAGTTCCATTGTTCAGCACCTTATTTAATTATAATAAATATAATAATAAATAATAAAACCATGATGTTTCTTCATTTGCCATAATTTAATCAGTAAGCAAGTTCTGTTGTGTAGAACTTTTTTGACAAAAAATAAAAATGCAATTTTCAGCAATTATTTGTTGGGATTTAAAAAAAAACTATTACACTGTTGACGTTTCATGAATTAATTTCTTTAGATACAATTTTTGATGATAAATTTGTGTTGAAACAAAGCACAGAATACAGAAAAACAAAGAATTTTGTTTAAAAAAATGTGATTGTGTTTATATTTATTCTCAAGGTCTGAACCACCAGTTTAACACACTACTAACTAACTCAACCAGGCCACGCCCCTTTATTCTGCGCATCAATTATTATAATGAGGAATATTGTGACGTGTTCGTAACTCAAGACTACAATGGAGGCGTTTCAGGAGTTCAGAAACACTGACTCTCATATAGAGAAGAAATGCCCATTTTTAGAGGAAATTAAAGCACAGGAAGGAAGAATAAAACCACACGACGATGGATGATCAGTCCAGACTCGCACAACATGAGCTTTTCTCCTCTTCCTTCACGCAGGTTCAGACCAGTTTCTGACTCACCGTTTGTCCAGTAAGTGTTTTACAGAGTAATGATTAAAGCCTCCTCTTAAGAATTATGAAGCTTATCTGTTAAATATGTGCTGAAAGCATTACAGGAACGCACCCATAAACTCATCATGTCCTGAAAATTATAATAGCCCAAGTTATGACACGATTTATATTGCTTTAACTCAGCAAAAAAAGTTAAGCAACTTCAACCTTTTCATAAATTTATTTAAAAGACAGTCTCAAAAACACGTAACCAATCAGATCAACGTGTGATCGACAACCAGTGGATCTCTGAGTGAGTGAGTGGAGGCGGGTACTTATTTTTTATGACAAAATAAAACACATGTAAATTGAGCATCTTTATGTACACCATACTGTTCAGAAGCGGTCAGGAGGACTTTTACACTCTAAACAATGCTGGGTTGTTTTAACCCAAAATTGGGTAAAATATGGACAAACGCAAATGTTGGGTTAAAAGTGAAATTTAAAATTATAACCATATTTGACCCAAATTTGGGTTGAAATAAGCCAGCATTTTTTAGTGTAATAGAAAAGCAAGGACACCTTACAGTAAATTGATCAAAAGTAAGACATTTATAATGCTACAAAAGATTTGATTTCAAATAAATGCTGTTATTTTTAGAACTTTATATTCATCAAAGAATCCTGAAAAATACAAATGTATCAGATACGCACAACCGGCGCTGCGTCATCATAGAATGTCCCCGCCCCCTTTTGGGGGAAAACAAAGTAGACTCCCCATAGACTTCAATACAAAATAACGGCAAAAACCAACGTCCGTAGACAGCCGACAGGCGTAAATAACTTATATAAGTGATATAAATCACTTATATACACCGGATGTCCAGCCTGCCTGCCATAGAGCGTGAAAAATAATTTTTTTATGCCCGTTATCAACTAGCCCAGGCTACCTGCCATCATAATCATTAATTCATGAGATACACATTACGTTTTTTTTTACTTTAAAAAGCGAAATAAAATCATTCACTCTCTTACCTCGTGAGTGACTCGACGAGGTAAAAGTAAATGTCCGGGTAAGACACCTCTGGCCACTGGGTGGGGTTGTTACCCCAATTTGACGCTGATAAAGGGACATGTTCTTAAATTGGCCAAATTAAGTTTGTGTATGTATTTTTCACGCACTATGGCAGGCAGAGTGGACATATAATTACTTGACATGTTTTATATAAATGATTTCTTAACTTATTTACGCCTGTAAGCTGTGTACGGACGTTGCTTTTTGCTGTTATTTTGTATTGAAGTCTATGGGGAGTCTAGTTTGTTTTCCCCCAAAAGGGGGCGGGGACAAAATTGACAGTTAAGTTCCCGGATGTGCCGGTTGTGCGTATTCCACGAAAATATGAAGTTGTTTCTTGAGCAGATCCTCATATTAGAGTGATTTCTGAAGGGTCATGTGACTCTGAAGACTGGAGTAATGATTGATTTGATCACAGGAATAAATTACACTTTACTGTATATTCATATAGAAAACAGCTGATTTACATTATAATAATATTTCACTGTTTTACTGTATTTTTGCTTAAATAAATTCAGCAGAAGAGACTTTTTCAAAAACACTGGTCGATTGATTCAACAAACAACTTAATTTTCCAAATCAGCCTCTTAAAGGGATACTCCACTTTTTTTTTTTTTTTTTGGAAATAGACTCATTTTACAACTCCCCCAGAGTTAAACTGTTGAGTTTTACCGTTATTGAATCCATTCAGCCGATCGCCGGTTCTGGCAGTACCACTTTTAGCATAGCTTAGCATACATCATTGAAGTGGACAAGACCATTAGCATTTCTCAAAAAAAAAAAAAAAAAAAAAAATTGACCAAAGAGTTTCGATATTTTTCCTGTTTAAAACTTGACTCTTCTGTAGTTACATCATGCACTAAGACAGCAGACGGAAAAGTAAAGTTGCGATTTTCTCGGCTGATATGGCTAAGAGCTATACTCTCATTCCTGCGTAATAATGACCCAGACAGCAAACTGACATTGAATCAACGTGGAAAAATGACATCGAAACAACGTTGATCTGGCATTGTTTTGCTCATCGAATTAACGTTAAACCAACGTCAGACGTGCCATTCTTCAAAACTAAATGAAAATGGAAAATTGGTTTGCTTTCCTAACGTTGAAACAACGTTGATTTCAAGTTGATTTTCCGTTAGTTTTGAAGAATGACGCGTCTGACGTTGGTTCAACGTTAATTCGAGGAGCAAAAACAATGTCAGATCAACGTTGTTTCGATGTCATGTTTCCACGTTGATTCAATGTCAGTTTGCAATCTGGGGAACGTTGGAAGTTACCGAGCTGGGGACTATTTTACGCCTGCTGCACTCATGGTACGGCGGTAAAGTTTCTTTACGAACTACAGAAGAGTCAAGTTTTAAATAGGAAAAATATCGGAACTCTTTTTTGAGAAATGCTAATGGTCTTGTGCACTTCAGTGATGTATGCTAAGCTATGCTAAAAGTGGTACCGCCAGAACCGGAGATCGGCTGAATGGATTCAAAAACAGTAAAACTCAACAGTTTAACTCTGGGGGAGTTGTACAACGAGCCTTTTTCCCAAAAAAAAAAAAGTGGAGTATCCCTTTAAGAGAGAAAAGCAAGAGTATTTCGGGAATGTTCCTTGACTTCTTAACATAAACACGTGTTTGTTACAGGATAACGTCTATTGCACATCCATCTAAACTGCTGATTCAACACGATCTCTACTTCAGACTCCATATCTGATTCACACACACACACCAGGAATCTGTCCCGTCAGCGCATCGGCTGTGGACAAAAGAGCCGTCATACACCAACCAAACTAAAGTGCCAGACCATCTTTGGCACTGGATTCATGTTTCCTCTTTCTGGCCCAGTTCGTTCGGCCGAGGGAAAACACAAAGTTTAGATCGGGAACGGTTTAGGAACATTCCGGACATTCCCGTAATGTGGAATTTAAACTGAACGTGAAGAATGAACACTAAGAAATGTTACGATGAACCTCCTAAATTATAGATATTCTTCATGAGGTGTGTTCGCCCCTTATCTTGAAGATTGAGGGATTATAGATGTGTTTATCATAGAGTAAGTCACACACTGTACCTAGAGACTACATCACATTGAGAATGTGTGTTTCTGAGAGAGACATTATCATGAGGACAGAGATATTATCGCAGACGATATCACACTCACGCCCCTGATAGAAATCACATAAACAATCTGATGAAATGCCAATCATGCTGTTGTGTAAAAGCCCCTATTCGGCCCTCATCCACACACACTGTTGTGCAAAAGCCCTCACACACCACTCCCTGCCTGTGGACTAATTGCGCAAACATTCCTGTAAGAATCTCTCGTGTGTGTGTGTGTGACTGGAATCTGCTTCACTTCGACGCTCTTCAAGCCTGAAGACTTCAGCCCTCGGGTCACACACACACACACACACACACACACACACACTTCCAGCCCGGACGGAAAGGCTTTCACGTGAAGGGAAACTCAAAGAACAATGAGAAACACATCTTCAAAAGCCACAAAGTCATAATCAGGTCATATTTCTACACAACATTGGGCGTAGAGTTTAGTAGGGACGCGAGGGACGTGTGCTTATACCAATATCCAGTGACACTGATATATCCCTAACAATCACTTCTTTCAAAACTTTAAATATATTTATTTATTGATGTCCCCGTCCCCACCAATTTCAAAATCAAACCTATGCCAGTGAAACAGATAAAAAAAGTCATTATATGTTACTGAAGCATATTATTCAGGATTATTAATACACTGATTTTCATGATATTTTCCTTTGATAATCATTTTTTAACCGTATAAATCACGTTGCATTGCTATTATTTGTGGGTGGAGGTGTCAAGAAAATAATGCCACAAAAACACATTTTCCTTTCGTATTCATTTTAAAATTTTAACTTTTAAAAAATGAATTGAATTATTGTTTTTTAACACTGTGGATGCTTGTTTAATTTGTTATTCACGCAAATGAATAACAAATTAAAAGGGTTAGTATTTTTGAGCTTTTTTGAGCATTTTTCTTTCCTTTTTTTTTTTTTACAGAATTGCGTGTTAAAGTTAGAATTGTTCGATACAAACTCACAATTGTTGTCTTTTTCCAATCAAAATTAGACTTTAGAACATTAGTAACAAGATTTAAAAGTGCAAATCTGAGAAAAAAAGTCAGAATTGTGAGATAAAAACTCAACATTCTAACTTTAAAAAACAAATTGCATTGTAATTTGTTAGAGATTGTCAAAGAAATGATGGCACAATAAATCCAAAATTACTTTACTAATCACTTTACCATTTTAACATTTTTTTTAACGCCACTGAATAACAAATAAAAGGGCTTTTTTAGCTCAAAAATACTTTATTTCTTTTTTTTTACCAGAATTGCATGTTATAAAGTTAGAGTTGTTAAATACAAACTCACAATTGTTGTCTTTTTCCAGTCAAAATTAGACTTTACAACTTTAGCAACAAGATTTAGTGCAAATGTGAGTAAAAGTCAGAATTGTGAGATAAAAACTCAACATTTTAACTTTAAAAAACAAATTGCATTGCTATTTGTTAGAGATGGAGTTGTCCAGAGAAATAATAAATACCACATTAATTTACTAATCATTTTACCATTTTAACTTTTAAAACCCAATTGCTTTGCTATTTTTGCAGAAAATATTGCAACAAAAAACGTTTCTTCTTTTCCAAAAAGCCATGTGTTCTTATATTTTGGACGTGTTTTGATGAGATTCTCCACAAACATCTGAAGGTTATTTCTCTGAAGAAGTGCAGACACTAAAGCGTCTTCTTCTCTCTGCTGACCTTGAGCTAGAGGTCATGGGCAATACGAACAATACAATCACGTGTGTTTGTGACAAACTTGCGAATACAGTATGTGAGAAGATGCAAACCGAGTTGCTCAATAGTGGAGAGAGCCATATAAGTGCAGAGACTTCACGGCTCGCTCATCTCACCGGAAGCGATCACGCGTTCTCCTCTCCGGCTGTCGCTTACATGACACAATCTAATGGGAACAACAGCAGCAGTTTCCTGTCAGACGCAAATCAGCCACTTAATACACACACTTACATAAAACACCACGCATCGTGCCTGAATATGATAACAGCTTGCAGAGAGCAAAGCAATGCCGTTTGGGTTTTGATGACTATTATTCAACCTCAATAAACTAAAAGCTCTCACCACCCTCTCACTGTATAATTATTCATAATCATCATCATCAACAGGAGATTTAGACATTATACAGAACAATAAAAACACTGATGCATCGCCTCATAAACGTACAGGTGAAACTCGAAAAACACGAATATCGTGCAAAAGTCCATTTATTTCAGTAATTCAACTTAAAAGGTGAAACTAATATAAACTCATTACATGCAAAGTGAGATATTTCAAGCCTTTATTTGTTATAATGTTGATGATTATGGATTACAGCTCATAAAAACCCCAAATTCAAAATTAGAATATTGTGAAAAGTTTTCATAATCATCAACATTATAACAAATAAAGCCTTGAAATATCTCACTCTGCATGTAATGAGTCTATATAATATATAAGTTTCAGCTTTTAAGTTGAATTACTGAAATAAATGAACTTTTGCACCATATTCTCATTTTTCGAGTTTCACCTGTATGCCCATAATTGCCTTTTGCAGACACTTGAAATTAATAGTTACGGTCAAAACTACAACAAATGACCAGCGACTGACAAAATGCTACAATTACTGCTGAAACATAAAGGCTCTTTAATGGTGTGTATGATTCAATGAAGAACCTTTAAAAGTGTTTCCAATACAATCACGTGTGTTTGACAAACTAGCGAATACTGTGTGAAAAGTCCAGATCGAGTCCATATAATATAAGACTAATATGATAATACAATGAAAAAATGGTTCTTAATCTCTGAAAGGAACCAAAAATGAATTTCTGCAAAAAATGCCCATTTGGATTATTTTTTGATTAAGATTGTATAGGTTAAAAATGCCTGATTTTGTCCCTCCATCCATGATGAAACAGGGTTATTATCCAGAGCAATCGATAATTATCAATATTTTTTAAAGGAGATTAATACTTTTACTCATCAAGGACACATTAAATCGATCGAAAGTGTCAGGAAAGACGTATAATGTTACAAACGATAATATATCAAATAAATGCGTTATTTTGCACTTTCTATTCATCAAAGAATCCTGAAAAATAAAATGCATCTTTTTCTACAAAAATATGAAACCACCGTTTTCAACGACACTTCAAGCATCAGATCTAGAAAAATATGAATCAACACTGTCTTTAACATTGATATATTCACATATAAAACAGCTGATTTACATCATTATATATATATATATATATATATATATATATATATATATATTAGGGCTGTCAAAACTATTAATCGCGATTTATATTCTGTATATAGATTTATATATAATTAATATTATATATAAATATAAATATTTTATATATAAATAATATTTTTTTCTTAAATATACATGCATGTGTGTTTTTATATATATACAAAATAATTATACACAGTGCCCCCACATATATTATGTAAACACAAACTTTTATTTTGGATTTTGGATGTTTTGACAGCCCTAAATATATATATATATATTTCTATATATTCTATATATTCTATATATTTTCTATATATATATATATATATATAGACTTTCAAAAACATTAAAAATCTCACGAGCTCAAAATTAGTTTTGATAACTAAAATTTAAAGTGGATTGTTGTGAATGTTGTGAGATTGTTGTTAACAAATCTGTCAGAAAAAAAAGAACAAAAGTTTTACCAAAAACAAAAAAAAATGTTTTAAGAGTTTGACTAATTGCGTCGACAAATCACAAAATATTTTATGGTCATGAAAATGCATATTAACATTAATGCATTCACTTCAAAAATCATAACGCTGCTTTCCCCATCAGGATAGCACATTATTTTAAAAGTGAGAAGTATCGGTATCGGCGATGCTGTTCCTGTACTATTTACTTGCTAATCGGATCGATACCACATTTGTACCGACGTCCAGCAGGGAGAAGTGAGAGGACTGAGAAGCCTCTCCTACACATCTGATCTTCACACACACCTCCCACACTGATGCTGATGCATTACACCCACACACTCCAGTCAATCCCAGACTGGGACAAGAACACTCGAGGCTTCCAATGACTGCCACGATGGCAGTTCTGTGAAAACCATCTTTACAGAGCAGATACTGTAACTTTTCTTCGATGAAAACAAGCTGTTGACCCTCAGAGTGACACAAACAACACACGAACACGTTCATGACACATGACTTCAGCTGTTTGGCTTCATATAAACGCATCTGTGATTGTCTCCGTGCTCAGATGTTCAGATGAATCTCAACACAAGCCACCACCATCTCCCAAACATGGCGATTCCTCCTCCCGTCGCCATATGCATGATGCATAACACAGATTTAGGACACCACTAAAGTAATATCGCATATTCTTGAAACGAATTCTCTACTCTGATGTGTTTGCATGGTCAAAAGCAGTCATAAACACGTGAAGTATGGACTTGTCCTACCTGATTCAGTGAATGTCCTTTATGGTGTGATGCAGATGAGCACTGATGTGAGGAGGACACACACACGCGTGTTTCTCCTGAGAGTTTGAAACATTCTGGGTGGATGAGAGTGAGATTGCATTGACTCACTCTTGCTGTGCTGCCTCTGACACATGTGCTGGCCACGCCCCCCGAGACTAGCGGGGCGTGGCTTGACTCGCGCCAATCAAAACAAACCGGCTGTGTGCGGAATGGGATACTGGTGCACTGCATACGATCTAGTACACACTGCATAGTGTATCAGTGTGCTGTGAAAGCTTGTCAGTCACTGAATAAAAAAAAATTGTTTTTTTGCACACAATTCGGACTTGTTTCTCTTTATCTCAGAATTGCGCGTTATAGGCCTAAAGTTAGAATTGTTAGATGCAAACTCACAATTGTTGTATTTTTTCCTCAAAATTGGACTTTAGAACTTGCATTTGCGTATTATAAAGTCAGGAAAATGCCAGGATTGTGCGAAAAAGATATCAATTCGCAATTGTAAGAAAAAAATTCAATATTGTGAGATAGGCCTATAAACTTGCAATTTCGGGGGAAAAAAATCATAATTGCGAGATATAAATTCACAATTGTAAGAAAAAAAGTCTGAATTGCGAGATAAAAACTCGCTATGGTTAGAAAAAAAAACAATTGCGATTCTTGCAATTGCGGAAGTCAGAATTGTGAGATATTATTACAGTAACTTGCAATTGTGAAAAATTACAAAATTGTAAATTACATTCCAAATGTGTTTTTATCAATCTTTTTTTCTTTAATACAGACGCGTTTTCATATATTGTTTTAATAAAAATGACATACTAACCCATGTCAGAGAGTTTATTCACTCATATGATATCAGTTTTAAAATCAATCATTTTAAAAGAGAACAATTCATCACTGTTATTTTTTTATATATATATATATATTTTTATTAATGCAAGTTACAAACATACAAGCACCACAGTTCGTGAAACAAATATTAGGCTATAGCTACAGTGACAAATAAACATCAGAATAAAAGTAATTTAAAAAATAATAATAATACATAGCTTGAAATAGACAGACTTACAAACTTCATCATCTATAAAAAGAGAGATATTTTTCTAATTTTCACTTGAACATTTTAGAGTGTATTTGAGTTACTGACATAGCTTTCTTATTTTAACCCGTTTAAGAGACTCACAACATATATATGTTTCAATTTAAAAATAAATAAATAAATAAAACATGGCCTTGATTTGGAGAATTTAGCTTTATGAATATGACTTGACAGACTTTATTGTCATTCATAATACAACAAGTGTATAGCCTACAGAACGAAATTTCGTTTGCATAGGCCACAGTTTTTTGCAGTTTCAGTGCAGTAGCCTATAAATAAATGTTCATCCCAAAAAATTGGTACAAAAAAAACAAATTATAATAAATAAACATATACCTAGCAAAATGGAAAAAAAATAATTTACTATCTAAATATCTAGCTCAATACCTGACAGCAGTCAAAGTGTAAGACCAACAGGACTAAGTACTTATTTATCAGTGTTCAACAGTCTGATGGCTTGGGGGACAAAGCTGTTATAAAAGGAATTTACCTTCATCACTGTTGTTTAAACCAATGAGCATTAAGCAGTGTCGTCAGCAAGTCGTTTTCCATCGTGCTTTTGATCAACTGCGCGCGACTGCAGAATCCGACACTTCCGACTTGCGCTCGCGAGAGTTTTTTGATGCATCTCGCGCTGATCACCGGTGATGGGTGATCAACTCATCTCAAACAAGCCTATTCTCACACAGCGACTCTCTCAAAATATTTGTCTTTATAATTTGTAAAGCTTCCATGTAACTTTGGGATTATTTGAAGACTGAGGACAATATATTTATTTGTGAATAACTTTGACATGCCTTGTGGACTGAAATGCCTTTGCTTAATTGATTTAATTTTAAGTTTATTTGTTTTTTACTTTGTTTTTTTTAATTTTGTTCAATGTAACTGTTTATGATATGCACATGATTCTCCCAACGAGAAATTTTGGAAATTGCTTTTTTTGTAAATAAGTGTGTTCAATATATATATATATATATATATATATATATATATATATATATATATATATATATATATATATATATATATATATATATATATATATATATTCTCACACAGCGTCGCGGTCACTCGTGTAGACTAACACTGACACCCTGTGGTGAAAATATATATTTTAACAGCCGCAGCTTTCTCGAATTGTTTGGATTTAAACTTCATTCCGACGAGTTTTGAAAATTCTGTAAATTCCCCGGGAGAAATCACATTAACCCTAAGCAAAGACATTGCTGAGAGAATAAATGGTAAGTAAAAAAAATACAATATGGGTTGCTTGATGTAAAAATAATGGATTTTATTTTTATTGATTGAAAATCCTTTTTTATAGACAAAACATATGCAGCATATATAATGCAACAAGTGAGATCTGCAACACAGAAACAAGGTAATGCATTTTTATTTTAATCATAATAACATTTAAAATGATCATGGGGATTTTTTGTATTATTGTGTTCTCTTCAGCAGATACTACCCACGGTCCAGCATCTCTGTCTCAGTGTCGCCCTCCAGCGATTGATAATCCAGTTTGCCTTGTCGAGTGCCCTGTTGAAACTAGGAAAATAAATGTCACACAAACACACAATCTTCAATCCCCTTCCATGCAGTCAGAAATTCAAGAAACCCAACAAGGCATGAACTGTTTCTAATATGTATAAAGTGTATCTCTCACAATTTTAAACTACTGTTTTCATAGAATTCACACACAGCATTTAAATTTTTAAATAGCATTTTACAAAAAGCTAGAGCAAGCCTACAAAGAAAAAGGATACAATGTCACCAATGAAAAATGGCGCAAAAAACTTGGCAACATGATCACGGGTTAAAGACCGGTGTCGATCCAAAAAAATCTCTTACCTGTTTTGGAGAAATCCTTGAACAACTTAAAAAAAAAATCAGTAAACCCCAGGAAATGATAATTGATCTATTTAAAAAAATAAAGTTTAACTATATAATCCATTTCCATGTGTATCATTTTATTGCTCATCACATCATTATTATAGAGAACACAAAACATTCCTCCCATTGTCCATCATTTAATAGTACTTATAATGATTCTGTAAAATCCCATCTACCAGTTCACAAAACAGTCAAATCAAAGAGCGTCTTAAGAGAAGTTATGGAGGGAATTGTTGAAGGTGGAACAGGTGGAAAAAGGACCAAGTGCATTTATAAGATCCTGCATTAGGAAGAGAAAAAAATAATTATCATAACAAAAACATGGACACATACATTTTCATTGCATATGCCTAACTTTATTTTTTGTTTGCCTACATACCTCCACATGCCCTTTGGAAAGTCTGAAATGACATTGAAACTCTTGAGGACTGTACAAATGGAATTGGACTGAGGAATTTTGGGGACATTCCTTGGAGAGAAAATAAACTCTCGAAAGCAACTTGCTTCGTTTCCGTTTTAATGAAATCCATTAACCCTAAAACCGTATTCTGGACAAATGTGGGCAAAATAGCTTTGATTTATTTTTTTTTTTTTAAAATACTTCTCTTGATCTGAGCGGTTCAAGACTTGGCTACTTTTCCTAAGTTTGCCTCCTGAACACACACATTTTTTTTTGACTCAATTCAATGTTAAGTGGGTGAAAAAAAACCAAAAAACTGGGCAACAAAAATGGGCACCCATAGAAATAGAAATGAATGGGGAAAACTGTAATTTAAAGCATTCTAAAATAAGCCAAAATAAGACACCAGGTGACAGCAAAGTCACTTCATCTTTAGGTTTTAGCTCTAAGAACTTATTGGAATGATATTTTCATGTCGTTAAAAAAACAATTAAAGAAATAAAACTACATAGTAATTAATTTACACAGAAATAATTTCCATAGAAAATATGGTGCTTTTTGAAGTAAATAAATTCAAAAATACCCCCAAAATAAATAAAAACACCAGAAATGGCTAGACAAAACTTTATCGAAGACGGTGATATGTATAAATAAAATTATATATAAATAAATTTTAAATATATTTTTTTAAAAATAATTTTATATATAATAAAATTAAATATATTTATAATACATAAAAATTAGTCCTCTGTGCCCACATTTGTCCACAATTACAGGATTAAGGGCTATAAAGTGAATACGGTTTGAGGGTTAAACCTGCCCTCTGGCATAAAAAAAATCAAATCATACTCCTTATTCCACACCAGACGGGGGCAGTATACCTCCAGAAAGTGAGTTGTGCCGCGTGCACGTGCACTCTCACGTCTTCAAACAACACAAGCGAGCGCTGTGTTGCTCTGTCTCCCTCGCGCATATTAATCAAATCAATTGACATGATAGTTTCACGTGGAGCATTTGGAGATTTTTAGAGACTCAATGAACAACATCTCAACACTAAATTATAAAGGCTACTGTCTCAAACACAAATAAAAGCACAGGCTTTGACGTTTTTTCCAGTATTCGTTTTGATCATATTACATATTTATTGTTAGTTTGAATTAATTTGACAGATGTTGACTCATTCAGAGCTGCCAACTCTCACGAATTCACCGTGAGACTTTTCACTTTTCACACACTCTCACGCACACACATCAGAAAAGGACACGGAGACCGACAGACTAGACGGAGCAGGGCAGTTATGATAAAAACATCTCAGCTCTCAGATTCTGTCAATTTTATTACGCAATTCAAACAATAAATACAGTTTTGGCGCTTGTATGTTACACCACAGATCCCTAGCGCACGTGAACCGATCATCTCTACTAGCTAATGGTAAACAAACACGAACACTGTTGAAGGATACAGTATGCTACAACTTACCAAAATGTATTCCTCATGCATAATATCAACCAATCATTTTTTTTAACTCTTCCCTGAACTGAAATGTAGTAGTGAGTTACTTCTGGGTTCTGGACTGGCTGCAGTAACACGTCTCTGTCCACGCGGGGGCGCTCGCGGTCGAGTGCAGAATGAATGGGAGTCAATGGGGTTTCACCCCCAGAAATCCACTTTTCTCAGGATGTCATTTTTTGTCAAGTAATTTGAAAGTTGCATTCAAAAGGGAGGGCTAAGATAACACACTCAGCTGAAAATTGCATTTTTAAGTTCACTTATCTGTTCTAAAAATCCGTTCAAAAATCACAATAGCAGAATGCTAGCGTGTTCCGGCCAACAACGGCCTAACCTGTAAGACATCGAAAGGACATAAGTACTCGTTCATTCGACTTTTGGCCTATAATCTATATTGAACTTGCGGAATCAACAATAAAATCTATGTTGATTTAACGACAAGCAGGTGAAAGAGACACATTTAGCCGTTTAGCCCCATAGACTCCCATTCATTCTGCTCTCGCCCGTGATCACCTCCAGTGGAATTCTAATGGAACTGCAACCAAGATGATACACAATAGTGCCAAGGCTCTCCGTTAGACGGGCTCTGGCTGTACTTTCCATCAGGTTCAAGTACACACACAAGCCGTACGTGTTACACATGTACTGCAGTTCGGCTGGTGGTTATGTTGCCTGCCCGCATAGCGCCTCCCATGGCCGAAACTGGTATTGCGACACCTGCCGGGCCGGGGCTAGTAATTTAGCATGCTAATTCAGGTTAATATCTCGGCAGCACAATAACTGACATCATCAGCCTTATTTCTCATTCGTTTGATGCATGTAACTCATTTTTTTGGATATTTTAACCTCAATTTTTACACATGACACTGAATTATCTGCAGTCTGGACTGTTTATTTTCATTAGATCTATTCAAGTTGCAACATTACCAAGACCAGATAGATTTATATCCCTACTATTTAAAGCATTAAAAGCCATTTTAAGTAATGAGCATTTCACCTTCGGTGATTCTCCTCATCATAACCATCTTCGTGCAAAAGCAGTGGTATTTCAATCGCATCCACTTCGTCTGCGATAAAGAACGTGAAAGCCATCTCTTCCACTCTCTGACGTTTGTAGTCCACAACACAGCGTGATTCAGGAAGTGTCCGTCTTGCCCTCACCGCAGCCGTCTACTCTCGGCCAGGCGCAAACAAGCCTAACGTTAACGTAAATAATTTCTACCTTTTTTTTGGCACCAAAAAAACCTCGACAATTTGGAAAACTATATAAACGAAGAAAAAGAGCATTTTAAATATGGATTTCAAGATTTGTTTTTTACCAGTTATGAATGGAAATGTGTGTAACCCAGAAATACAGAGCGAAATCTTTGTATTGTGACGCTTGTCATGAGTTCGTTCGTGTTGCGTCGCTCGCTCCATCGCGACACCAGGCTTAACAGAGACTAACGATAACCTACAAGTAACACACACACACACACACAGAACTGAATAAACCGAGGTCAGGAAACACGGCAGTCCCGTAAGGCCTCAGGACAGATACCGCCGTCCGTGTGGATTCGCACAATGCTAATAATCTCCGGTAGAAGTTTTCGTCGTGGATCAAAACAGAACGGCACGAAACTCCATGTCCATGAAACTGTCGTCCTCGTTGACACGCGATAGAAATACATTAAAGCATGAGATGTCGAGCGTTTCACAATACTTGGTTCTTCCGCCTGGAGAACGAGGCTCCGGTTAGCATCCGTGTCCGTTAGCGAGTTTAGCGCGCGGGATTGTGATCCGCTCTGCTTCCGACGGGAAGCTCCCGTTCCTCGAGCTCTGGAACTTGTTCTCTCTGGACGACGGCTCCATGTAAACCACCGAGTTCTTGTTCACGTGCTTCTTCAGGATCACCGTCTGCAGAGGAAACAGGCAATATTCGCTTTTTACGCGGAATCATTTTCACTCAGACTCGATTAGCTATAATTGGTAGTGATGCGCGATATTTCGGCCGCAGTATCGGTATCGGCCGATATACTTACGTTTTTAATGTTATCGTTATCGTCCCGATAAGAAAATTTAGCCGTTTTTAAATTGCTTGAAATATTTAAAAATGTATATATTATACAAAAATATATTTAAAAACACTCTGACTCGATTAGCTATAATTGGTAGCGATGCGCGATATATCGGCCACATTATCGTAATGGCCGATATACTTACGTTTTTAATGTTATCGTTATCGGCCCGATAAGAAAATTTAGCCATTTTTAAATTGCTTGAAATATTTAAAAATGTATATATTATAAAAAAATATATTTAAAAACACTCGGACTCGATTAGCTATAATTGGTAGCGATGCGCGATATATCGGCCACATTATCGGTATCGGCCGATATACTTACGCTTTTAATTTTATCGTTATCGGCCCGATAAGAAAATTTAGCCGTTTTTAAATTGCTTGAAATATTTAAAAATGTATATATTATAAAAAATATATTTAAAAACACTCGGACTCGATTAGCTATAATTGGTAGCGATGCGCGATATATCGGCCACATTATCGGTATCGGCCGATATACTTACGCTTTTAATTTTATCGTTATCGGCCCGATAAGAAAATTTAGCCGTTTTTAAATTGCTTGAAATATTTAAAAATGTATATATTATAAAAAAATATATATATTTAAAAATGTTAAATAAAAAAATTAGATAAGAAATATATTTAAAAATGTTGATTTAGATTATCGGCCAATATATCGGTTATCGGCTTTCAAATATAAAGAATTATCGGTTATCGCATCGACCAAAATTTTTGTGCATCCCTAATATTTAGAAATAATAATCATTTTTATTTGTATAGTGAATTTCACACTTCCTGATGTTAGTGATTATAATATATTAACTCTTTCACCACCGGCATTTTTGATAATTTTCACAAAATGAATATTTTGTTGTATGTATATCTGAACATGCAGTACATCAAAGGGAAAGAACAAACAAACTGTTTTATTCTATTCTATTATCGGTCAGCGGCCAAAATGTTCATGTTAATGCATCCCTAATATTTAAAAAATAAGACTAATTTTTATTTGTATTAGTGTTAGTGTTCATAATATCTTAACTCTTTCACCGCCAGCATTTTTAATCATTTTCACAAAATTAATATTTGTTGTATGTATATCTGAAAATGCAATAACTTTTTAAAAAACTGTTTTATTCTAGCTTCATGCATTCTTTTTTTTATCAGCAATATTTTGAATAAAACCCTGAGAAAATGAGGGCCGGCGCTCACCTTTTTGGGTGCGCTGTAGCAGGACATCTGGACCCAGCGGTTCCTCTTGTTGACCAGGACGGCCACGATGAGGAAGATCACGACGGCCACGAGGATCCCCGCCAGAATCCAGGCCGCTGATTGGTAGATGAGAGTCATCTCCGTCTGGCTCGGGAACTCCTTCGGGAGTCCTCTACCGGCGTCTAGACAAGAGAACGGCGGCGTCAGAGAGCAAAAGCAAAAAAAATGTAACTAAAATTATTCAAATTAAACTAATTTACAAATGTAAAATTAAACAAATTAAAATAATAAAGTTATTTAAAAAAATCATGAAATTTTAAATATATTTAAAAAAATATTTTAAAACTAAAAGTGATAAGTAGCTACTAAAAATGCATAGAATTGAAATAAAATCAGTTAAATGAAAACACTTACTAAAAATAAATACTAAAAAAATATTTTTTAAATAAATCAAAATAAAACTTATTAAAAATCATTAAAAATATCATTAAAATTAGATTAAAAAATAACTTTAAAATAAAAACAATTCAAACTAAAAAACTATTATAAAAAT
Source organism: Cyprinella venusta (assembly GCA_038021265.1). Taxonomy (NCBI): domain Eukaryota; kingdom Metazoa; phylum Chordata; class Actinopteri; order Cypriniformes; family Leuciscidae; genus Cyprinella; species Cyprinella venusta. Next base: position 900,917 of record CM075875.1, on the reverse strand, counting down.
ATAAAACTCTTTAAAAAAGTGATAAAAAGTACTAAAAATTAAAATAAATTATTTTTAAATAAAATCAGTCAAATTAAAACACTTACTAAAGTAAATAACAAAGATGCTAAATTAATATAAATAATACGAAAAATAATAAAATTTTAAATAAAAGTTTGTAAAATTGTATCAAAATAAAACAGTTACTTGAAATTAATATATAAATATAATAAATATATTTTATAAATATATAATAAGTACAATATAAAAAATAAATAAACAAATACATACATGTATAATTGATGGTCAATATTTCCAATGCTGTATGATCAGTGTGTAAGCACCTGTGGCTGTATATGTGTGTGTGTAAGCAGTGGCACCTATGGCTGTGTTTGTTACTGTGTGTGTCTGTGTGTGTGTGTGTAAGCACCTGTAGCAGTGTGTGTGTGTGTGTGTGTGTGTGTGTGTGTACCTGTGACAGTGAAGAGTGTAGGAGCTGTGCTGGTCCCTGGGCTCCGGCTCTCGGCTTCGGCCCCTGCGCTCGACACCAGAACCGGCTCTGACGTCGTGGAGATCTCTGCGGACAGGGAACAAAAACAGTTACACACACACACACACACACACACACGTCAAGAGAGGCTCATCAGTGTCATCTAAAGCCGCAGCCACAGCTGTTCGTGACGCGCAGGGCGTGAGATTTATCCCGTGATTCACACTCGAATATTTCCACAGGGAAAAACAGGCTGCCGTTTCTGAGCCGGACCCCAAAACACAAACACACACAGAAGATGAAAGCTGGAGGACAACAATGTGAGGAAACGCTGACGGAGTGATTCGCTCAGGAAACACGCGTGAATGCGCGGATATCGCTGGAATGTTTTCCTAGCTGTAGTCCCTCAGCGACTGATCGATCTCAGTGACGTTACGTGTGTTAAACCCTAAGGCTGGGTATTGAGACAAATTTCACAATTCGATTCAATATTGATTATTTTGGATATCAGTTCCAATAAATGGCCATTTTTCTCAAGGGAATCAAATCTCTGAACTAATGCTGTAAACTATGGGAGTCTAGTTAGGCTTCATTAGCCTAATATGAAGGTCATAATGAACTGTTTTGTAGCTATACAAACACTTAAATTACACTTTTATTTATTTTATGAAATATAAACATTTAAATGGTGGCTGTCATAAAAACTTGCCAGATTTATTCAAATATGCATTAAATATTGAAGAACATTAAGATTATAATGCATATGTAATATGGTGTATATATTTATCAAAACGCTCCTCTCTAGAGTTATTTTTTCTATCTGACTAACGAGTTTCTGTGGGTTTTCTGAGGTAAATATGACGATACATTGATTACAAGCTGTTTAACTGACGTCTTTCCACAGTTGAAACGCTGATTGAGTGAATCAATGTGTCATGATCCGGATTTGGATAAGTTGTCCTCTATCTTTAACACACTTTCAGATGCTCATTCATGTTTATTTGGCGCTGTGACTGCTATTATTAAGCCGGAAGAGAGATCAGCGCTGCTGCTTCTCCAGAGCGATCTCACGCCACAGCGACAAAACGCTATTTATGTTTTTGAATTTATAAAGAAAATGGACAGAATTTGAAAATTGAGACTTTGTTTCATATCAATAGTAACAAAGGACAGAGATTATTGCGAGTTTTTGGATGCGATACAATGTTCCGTTCATTCAAATGAAACAGGATGACTAATCGATTCTTGAGATTTAAGAATCGATATCGATCCGTAAAAATGAGAATCGATTAATAATATCGAGAAATCAATATTTATTACCCAGTCCTATTAAACCCTGAGTTACTGAGTGATCAGTGAGGGATGTGTGTGTTTAGCCCCGCCTCTCTGCTCTGATTGGACGAGCCGATGTTTGAGGTCGCTGATTTACCAACATCAGGACACAATATATCCAATGCCAGAGTTTCTGAAGTTGAGCGGACAGAGAGAAGCGTGTGTGTGTGTGTGTGTGTGTGTGTGTGTGTGTGTGTGTGTGTGTACCCAGGCACTGTGGACAGCACTGGCCCTTCCTCAGCACAGGGACTCTGCAGGCGAGAGCGGGACAGGTCTGAGAGAAGCACCGCACGGCTCCGTCTCTACAGGTGCAGCTTCTGCAGGCGTCGCTCCTCCACGAGTCTCCGGACCGCAGGACATCTCCGTCGCTGGACACACACTCCTGACCGCTGCTGTGCGCCGGCTCCAGGGTGTCCTCTGTGCAGAAACACACACAGGTTCAGGTGTATTGATATAGCCCATCTCATACACAGATGAGATTTACGTGTGTGTGTGTGTGTGTGTGTGACCTGGGCAGACGGAGCAGCAGCTGTCTTTGCTCTTGACGGGAGCGTGACAGAGGAGCGGAGGACACACTTCAGCGTCGCACAGCACTCGTCCCTGTCGGCATGTGCAGCGCGTACACTCGTCCAGACTCCACGTCTCTCCCTCCACGTACAGCTCTCCACCCGGAGCGCGACACACCACCATATCCATTCCCTCCGGCTGCCCGCTGCCCGACTCGTCTGCTCCACAGCAATAATCATATAATCATAATGCAATAATCATCCTGTCTAATGCGCTTCTGGATGTGCTCACTAACACACATTTAGACACATTTGGGAACAATATTTGACAGAAATGGCCTTTTGTGCACATCGAAAAAGTCGAAACTTTGAGTTCAGCTCATTAAAAACTTTATGAACTTATGAATTTATAATTTTGTCCAGTGTGTATAAATATACTGTGTAAAATGTGTGTGCATTAAAATGTGTTTGCGTTAAAGGCCACTGCACACTCAGTCCGAAATTTTCGTATGCGTAATTTCGTATTTGTGATTCAGTGGCTCTGAATTGTCAAAACTACATTCAAACACCACTTAAACTGCTCGCTACAGATGTGAAAATCACAGGAAATGGAACCCGATTAGATTTTTTTTATGACGGACGAAAGCGTGATTGACATAAGGTGAGGTCGTATTTATTTTTTAATGTGCAAAAATTTCGGACGCGAATTTCAGACTCAGTGTGCAAGGGCCTTAAAGGAGTAGTTCACTTTTAAACAAACATTTGCTGATAATTTACTCACCCCCGTGTCATCCAAGATGTCCATGTCTTTCTTTCTTCAGTCGAAAAGAAATGAAGGTTTTTGATGAAAACATTCCAGGATTTTCTCCATATAATGGACTTCAATGGGGACCAAACGGTTCAATGTCCAAATGAGAGTTTCAGTGCAAACTGTTCAAAGGGCTTTAAAAGACACCAGACGATGAATAAGGGTCTTATCAAGCGAAACGATCACTCATTTAACAAATAAATAACAAAATTTAAGTTTTATAAGCACAAAATTGCATAGCTCTGTTCTGTAATGCACGTTTGTGACTCTCCTGTTTGATCAAAATGAACAAACTCAAAGGGTCCTAGATAAGACCCTTATTCATCGTCTGGAATCGTTTAAAGCCCTTTGAACAGTTTGCACTGAAACTCTCATTTGGACCTTGAACCGTTTGGTCCCCATTGAAGTCCATTATATGGAGAAAATCCTGGAATGTTTTCATCAAAAATCTTAATTTCTTTTCGACTGAAGAAAGAAAGACATGGACATCTTGGATGACATGGGGGCGAGTAAATTATCAGCAAAAGTTTTTTCTAAAAGTGAACTACTCCTTTAACGCTGTTAATAACGCGTTTAACTGACAGCCCTAATAAATATATATATATATATATATATATATATATATAATAGGTGACAGTTAATCTGGCTCCTTTCTTTTTCTTTTCTTTTCTGGTAAGCAGAATTTCTGAATAGCCGTTAATTTAAACACGTAATAGCCAAATTGGCCGGTGAGTGAAAAAGTTCATTTCAAACCACTACCGGGACTCTCCTCATGACAGATGTGTGTGTGTGTGACGTACCCTCACAGCCGGGGCAGCACTGCTCGGGTCGGAGCACCGGATGGGCACAGGAAGGCACCGGGCAGGAGATCAACACACACATCTCTCGGCCGGCGTGGCAGAAACAGTCCCGGCACCCGTCGTGCCACGAGTGTCCCTCCTCGACGCGCCGCCCGCCGGCCGCCAGACAGAAGCTGGAGGAGATGGTGACGGACGAGACGGTGCTGGGAACAGTCCTGTGTGTGTCTGAGGACAGAGCCAACATCACTGGATATATCACCAGGGTTTAATGGTTTAAAAAATGTAAGTATGTATAGTAGTCAACATTTGAAGTAGATTAAAACCTTTCATCAAAGTTATACGTTAATTTGACCCGAATTTAACTTTGATGAACCTTTTTTGATGCACTTCAAATGTTGACTACTGTTCATAGTTTTTACATTGTACTTACATTAATATAGTTAATTTATTAAATTTAACAAATAATTGCATCTATATATCTTACATCTTTAAAAGCAGACCATTAAAAATAAATTACAGTAAACATGGTAAAAATGACAAAATACAGTCAATGTTAATTTTGTATAAATATGTATAAAGTATATGCATGCAAATATTTCTTAAATGTTTACATGCATGTGTGTGTATTTATATATACAAAATAATTATACACACTACACACACATATATTATGTAAACACAAAAAACTTTTATTTTGGATGCGATTAATCGCGATTAATCATTTCCCAGCCCTAATTAATACTTGACCATTTAAATGTCATTAGTACTGATATTATCATAGTGTAATATGAATATAATATCCTATTTTAATCCACATCTGATATTTTACCAATGATGAGTTTCTAATTATGCTCTGGATGATGAGTGGAGGTTTTATGAATGGTTTGCTTGATAAGCGCGACCTCGTGACCTCTGACCCCTGCAGTTCTGCTCACCTTCGCACACACACACGCTGCAGCCCTTCCTGCTCTTCTTGTATCCGTCAACACAGTGTTTATCGCAGGTGAACGGAGGACACCTGACACACCGGCACATCTCACAGCCGTGTTTATTCCTCCTGTGGGGAGACACAACACACACACACACACACACCATCAGCTCAATGTGTGTATTACAGAAACATCCTATCTTAAAGGTGTGTAATATTATGGAGGATCTGTTGAGACAGAAATGTACGGAGGCGTATTGAATTCACTTGAAGAAAAAATATCTACTCTGTTTTTCCTGAATTAACAAGTTAATTATCTCAGAATTACGAGATCATTTGTCATGGAAAAAAGTTTTTGTTCTGTTTTTCTGAATTAACGAGTTAATTTTTCATGGAAATTTCTTTTAATTCAGAAAAACAGAGCAAAAACTTTATTTCTCATGAAAAATTAACTTGTTAATTCAGAAAAACAGAGTAAAAAATATTTTTCTCATGAAAAATTAACTTGTTAATTCAGAAAAACAGAGCAAAAACTTTTATTCTCATGAAAAATTAACTCGTTAATTCAGAAAAACAGAGCAAAAACTTTTTTCTCATGAAAAATTAACTCGTTAATTCAGAAAAAAGAGCAAAACTTTTTTTCTCATGAAAAATTAACTCGTTAATTCAGAAAAACAGAGCAAAAACTTTTTTTCTCATGAAAAATTAACTCGTTAATTCAGAAAACAGAGCAATTTTTTTTTCTCATGAAAAATTAACTCGTTAATTCAGAAAAACAGTGCAAAAACTTTTTTCTCATGAAAAATTAACTCGTTAATTCAGAAAAACAGAGCAAAATTTTTTTTTCTCATGAAAAATTAACTCGTTAATTCAGAAAAACAGTGCAAAAACTTTTTTCTCATGAAAAATTAACTCGTTAATTCAGAAAAACAGAGCAAAATTTTTTTTCTCATGAAAAATTAACTCGTTAATTCTGAAAAACAGTGCAAAAACTTTTTTCTCATGAAAAATTAACTAGTTAATTCAGAAAAACAGAGCCAAAAATTTTTTTCTCATGAAAAATTAACTCGTTAATTCAGAAAAACAGAGCAAAAAAAAATTCTCATTAAAAATTAACTCGTTAATTCAGAAAAACAGAGGAAAAAAAATTCTCATGAAAAATTAACTCATTAATTCAGAAAAAACAGTGCAAAAACTTTTTTTCTAATGAAAAATTAACTCATTAATTCAGAAAAACAGAGCAAAAACTTTTTTTCTCATGAAAAATTAACTCATTAATTCAGAAAAACAGAGCAAAAACTTTTTTTCTCATGAAAAATAAACTCGTTAATTCAGAAAAACAGAGCACAACTTTTTTTCTCATGAAAAATAAACTCGTTAATTCAGAAAAACAGAGCAAAACTTTTTTCCTCATGAAAAATTAACTCGTTAATTCAGAAAAACCGAGCAAAAACTTTTTTCCATGACAAATGATCTCGTAATTCTGAGATAATTAACTTGTTAATTCAGAAAAACAGAGTAGATTTTTTTTTTCTTCAAGTGAATGCAATATGCCTCCGTAGAAATGTAAAATCATATACATAACTATGTTTTCAATGGTGTGTAAAGACCCGATGACAGCTGTCACTAACCTCTCCCTATTCCACTCTACAAATAAAGCGAATGTAATTCACCCTAACTAGAACGCTATAAAACCAAACCAATCTCAGTCACCTTAAATTATACGTTTATCTCTGTAAAGCTGCTTTGGAACAATCAACATTGTTAAAAGCGCTATATAAATGAGGATGAATTGACTTGACATGTTTTTATTAGCATTTATTTTTGGCCATATGACAGAGATCTGATATTCTATTTGTCGTATTTCTGTTTTACATAAAAAAACTGAATATTCGGTACATCCTATCCTGTATTCTAGAATGATCTGATATTAACTTTTGCATGGATGTTATTGGAAAGTGTAACCAGACTATTTTTGGGCACTTGTGTCTGTGGTGCATATATAGCTTTTGCACTAAATGAGGTCCTAACTGAAAACGCCACGGTTGCTAAACCAGATCCGACAGGACTATAAAGTTCGGATCTTTCTGTAAAGCTCCCTGAGGTCACCAGTTCACCCAGCACTAACCAGCCCACAGAAGCGCAGCTCGACTCCTGTTTCCAGGTCAGACCCACTTTAACTTCTAAGGGCGGATGAAAGCACATCTCACAATACCTCATAACAGCGCAGGACACTTTTATGTGTATAGCGTCGTGATTCATTAAAGTTTGGGTGCGATACACCGGATCCAGATGCTGACACGGGTCTAACGGGCATCTGGATCTGCTTTATATGAGCTTCACGAGTCCAGATAAAAGCAGCACCAGACCGCTCACACACACACACACACACCTTTAGTGCCCTCGCTAGTGCTAGTGGACAATATCATGCCCACTGTATTTAATACAACCTAATGAGGGTGAAATATTACAATTGAGTTTGGTTCAAAATTAATGAACTTCGAAACATCGAAACGTATTGAACTGAATAATCACTATTGCTTCAGTAGAGTTGAGCACCGCTGAAAATTATATATATATATATATATATATATATATGTGTGTGTGTGTGAGATATATATACATTATAACATTTTTTATACATTATAACAGTTTTAGGTGCTCTACAGAATTTTTTATTCATTTTTAAACACAAACATTTTTAAATGCGAATGTATCATTTACAATGCTGGAATAAGAGGAAACTACTCTCCTTTTTGACTCTTCACATCACAAAAAAAAATATTTTGGAACATTAAATATTTAATAAACTAAATCATAAAATAAACTAAATCATAAAAGTGCATCTGTCCATCATAAAAGTGCATCTATCCATCATAAAAGTGCATCTGTCCATCATAAAAGTGCATCTGTCCATCATAAAAGTGCATCTGTCCATCATAAAAGTGCATCTATCCATCATAAAAGTGCATCTGTCCATCATAAAAGTGCATCTATCCATCATAAAAGTGCATCTGTCCATCATAAAAGTGCATCTGTCCATCATAAAAGTGCATCTATCCATCATAAAAGTGCATCTGTCCATCATAAAAGTGCATCTATCCATCATAAAAGTACATCTGTCCATCATAAAAGTGCATCTGTCCTTCATAAAAGTGCATCTATCCATCATAAAAGTGCATCTGTCCATCATAAAAGTGCATCTATCCATCCTAAAAGTGCATCTATCCATCATAAAAGTGCATCTGTCCATCATAAAAGTGCATCTATCCATCATAAAAGTGCATCTATCCATCATAAAAGTGCATCTATCCATCATAAAAGTGCATCTGTCCATCCTAAAAGTGCATCTGTCCATCATAAAAGTGCATCTATCCATCATAAAAGTGCATCTGTCCATCATAAAAGTACATCTGTCCATCATAAAAGTGCATCTGTCCATCACAAAAGTGCATCTGTCCATCATAAAAGTGCATCTGTCCATCATAAAAGTGCATCTATCCATCATAAAAGTGCATCTATCCATCATAAAAGTACATCTATCCATCATAAAACTGCATCTGTCAATCATAAAAGTGCATCTATCCATCATAAAAGTGCATCTGTCCATCATAAAAGTGCATCTGTCCATCATAAAAGTGCATCTATCCATCATAAAACTGCATCTGTCCATCATAAAAGTGCATCTGTCCATCATAAAAGTGCATCTATCCATCATAAAACTGCATCTGTCCATCATAAAAGTGCATCTGTCCATCATAAAAGTGCATCTATCCATCATAAAAGTGCATCTGTCCATCATAAAAGTGCATCTATCCATCATAAAAGTGCATCTGTCCATCATAAAAGTGCATCTGTCCATCATAAAAGTACATCTATCCATCATAAAAGTGCATCTGTCCATCATAAAAGTGCATCTGTCCATCATAAAAGTGCATCTATCCATCATAAAAGTGCATCTGTCCTTCATAAAAGTGCATCTGTCCATCATAAAAGTGCATCTATCCATCATAAAAGTGCATCTGTCCATCATAAAAGTGCATCTGTCCATCATAAAAGTGCATCTGTCCATCATAAAAGTGCATCTGTCCATCATAAAAGTGCATCTATCCATCATAAAAGTGCATCTGTCCTTCATAAAAGTGCATCTATCCATCATAAAAGTGCATCTATCCATCATAAAACTGCATCTGTCCTTCATAAAAGTGCATCTGTCCATCATAAAAGTGCATCTATCCATCATAAAAGTGCATCTGTCCATCATAAAAGTGCATCTATCCATCATAAAAGTGCATCTGACTGTCCATCATAAAAGTGCATCTATCCATGATAAAAGTGCATCTGTCCATCATAAAAGTGCATCTGATCTGTCCATCATAAAAGTGCATCTGTCCATCATAAAAGTGCATCTATCCATCATAAAAGTGCATCTTATGTCTTATATCTATGAAACTATCATCGCGTGAGGGAGAGTAAATCATGGGCTAATTTTGATTTTCAAGGAAACTCCTCCTTTAACTAGAATCAAACACGTCCCCTCGCTGGACAGCATGCAGTCGAGGTGTCCAGTTCACAAACACAGTCCAGCTTTAAAGTTTTCACTGCTGACTCGACACATATTCCAGCGGCCCTTTACGTCCTGTCAAATCCAATGACATTTTAGCCCCATTGAATAGGGGAAACGATTTAAGACCCCTTTTGTGCCGAGTCCGACTCGTTCGACCGTGTAAAATGTCAGTGTAAACAGTCACTCGTTCTCTGTGACACACACAGGACTCGATCACTCATCTGGACCATAATTCACAGATTCAGAAACACGGCTTACATATTCCAGAATCACTGAGACAAATGCTGGAAATATGGCTGGGAATTCATCGTCATACAGAAATTATGATTAACAACTGAATGTTACATTATAGCAAATAATAGTGATTCAATTATTTTAAATGCATATTTCTGTCATACATTTTTTACTTTAAGTCAGCATTTTTTAAGGTGGGCTGATTAATCTGAATAGATGATCTAAATCCGATCTCCTCAGTGCCGTAGCATAATATTTAGATTAATATAGGGCTGTGAAACGATTAATCACAATTAATCGCATCCAAAATAAAAGTTTGTGTTTACACAAAATATGTGGGTGCACTGTGTATAATTATTTTATATATATATAAATACACACAAATGCATGTATATTTAAGAAAAAAAATATTATTTATATATAAAATATTTATATTTATATATAATATAAATTATATATAAATCTATATACAGTATATGAAAATATGTCTTGAATATATACAAGCATGTGTGTGTATTTATATTAGGGCTGTGCAAAAATTAATTGCGATTAATCGCATCCAAAATAAAAGTCTGTGTTTACATAACATATTTGTGTGTGCTGTATATAATTATTTTGTATATATAAATACACACACATGCATGTATATATTTAAGAAAATGTGTTATTCATATATAAAATATTTATATAATATATATATATATATACAGAATTTAAGCGCAAATAATTCTTAAATATACATGCATGCATAGGTATTTATATATACAAAATAATTATATACAGCACACACAAATATATTATGTAAACACAGACTTTTATTTTGGATGCGATTAATCGCAATTAATTTTTGCACAGCCCTAATATATATATAAAATAATTATACACAGTGCTCACACATATATTATGTAAACACAAACTTTATTTTGGATGCGATTAATCGTGATTAATCGTTTGACAGCCCTAGATTAATAATTTACGTTCCAAAGTGCTTTTGCAAATCATGGTCTAGTTAATATGGAGTGCTCTGTCTAAATGTGCATTTCATAGCTTTTATATGCAAATTTAATTTCCCTTATTTCGATAATAATCCGTGATTGGATTTATAGTGCACAATACTCACTATCACATCAGGCCTAATTTGGACAAAATCCAGCCACTGGTTCCAACAAACCCCTTAAGCGAAGAAACCCCTATAAACATCATAACTAAACACATTATCCAAAAGGGTTTTCTGAACGTAAGCGGTTTGTTGGAACCGGCTAAAGGATCATCTTCCTCAAACGGTCATGATCTTTGGGTCTGTTTCCAGATCTTTGTTGCATCTGTTTATCTTACTGGCCAGCAACAAACGCTCAAAGCAGAAGACCATCTCGACATGAGCCACTATAAACAGGGATTTCCTCTGGAGCGAGACGAAAGATGGGGCTCAAACTTATAAAAGGTTCTTCTGAAATGATCCCGGAAACCCTCGGCCCCCCCCGGGGGACGCTCAAACCAGTGAAAGTCTATCCTCTCCATCCTCCACTGGGGGTTCGTGGTTCAGACACCAGTGAAAGCACACCTCGCGCTCACATACTGACGCTTTTGTGTTGACCGGCGTTTGATCGGTGTGTTGAAACAGAGGGACGGTTTTAAAATGAAAGCAGAGTGTGAGGAGAGCAGAGCGGCCAGATGTTTGACCAGGTTCACGGTGTTGGAGGGTCAGGCTGTTTAACCCCGAGGAAACATTTGTTTTAACCCTCTGATGAGGTCGTTTTTAACACTGGATCAAATTTGTTTAAATACCATTTAACCCTGGGTTAAACAATGTTGCCCACTTGTATTTAGACAGGGAAGAGCACTGCATTTAAGGGTTAACGTTATTTTAATCAATTTTAACGCTGGGTTAAAATTAACCCTGGGTTATTATTAATATGGATCACTTTTAACCCTGGGTTAAACAATGTTGCCCACTTGTATTTAGACAGGGAAGAGCACTGCATTTAAGGGTTAACGTTATTTTAATCAATTTTAACACTGGGTTAAAATTAACCCTGGGTTATTATTAATATGGATCACTTTTAACCCTGGGTTAAAAAATGTTGCCCACTTGTATTCAGACAGGGAAGAGCGCTGCATTTAAGGGTTAACATTATATTAATCAATTTTAACGCTGGGTTAAAATTAACCCTGGGTTATTATTAATATGGATCACTTTTAACCCTGGGTTAAACAATGTTGCCCACTTGTATTTAGACAGGGAAGAGCACTGCATTTAAGGGTTAACATTATTTTAATCAATTTTAACGCTGGGTTAAAAATTAACCCTGGATTATTATTAATTTGGATCACTTTTAACCCTGGGTTAAACAATGTTGCCCACTTGTATTTAGACAGGGAAGAGCACTGCATTTAAGGGTTAACGTTATTTTAATCAATTTTAACGCTGGGTTAAAAATTAACCCTGGGTTATTATTAATATGGATCACTTTTAACCCTGGGTTAAGCATCGCTTCACATCAATATTCAGAGGTTAGCACTGTGTTTAACCCTGGGCTAACATTATTTTAATCACATGAGGAGGTCATTTTTGACCCTGGTCTATCACTATTTTATCCCTGTCCTGTCATTGCCTTTAACCCTGGGTTATTATTAATATGGATCACTTCACTTTTAACCCTGGTTCAAAACATTTCACACTTGTATTTAGACAGAGGATAGCACTGCATTTAACCCTGAGTTTAACCCTAGGTTAACATGATTTTAACCCTGTGATGCGGTCACGTCATAATTAGAAAGAGGTTAGCACAGATTTTAACCCTGGGTTAACATTATTTTAACCACATGAGGAGGTCATTTTTGACCCTGGTCTATCCAGTCATTACCTTTAACCCTGGGTTAAACATCACAAATTTACATTTGTATTTAGATAGGTTAGTACTAGGTTTAAACCTGATTTAACACTATTTTAACCCAGTGATGAGGTCACTTTTAACCCTGGGTTAAGATTATTTTAACCCCGAAATCATTTTTAACCCTGGGTTTCACACTTTGAAAGAGGTGCCTTAAATCAGAATTTAAAACTTAAAGCCATGTAACCAGTTTCAAAAATATATAGTGTAAAATATTGCAGAGTTAAGGCGATTCGGTTAGCAAAAACATCTTAGCGTAACCTTGCTCAGTGCTAACTTAATTTCAAAATCCACGTGATAAGTGCACGAATGTATGCTTAATTAAACTTCTATTTGGGTCTGAGACGAAGATACTGGTAGCGAACAAGACAACAAGATGCTTTACACTTACACGTATCCATAAGGGCAGGTCTTGCTGCAGGTCATGGGCCGGCACTTCGGTGCAGACACGCTACACTCACACACTTCACAACCGTAGACGTCTTTATCGTAACCCAGGGGACAGTCCAGAGAGCAGTACGCCGACACATCCGGACAGGTTTCATCTGAAACAAGCGATTATTTACATACAGTCAAACCACACATCTTCAACACTTCTCACATCATCAGTGTATTGGCTATAGTTTAGTAAATGATGATAAATGTGAGCAGAACTCAGTGTTTGATATTTGACTTCTGTTGGACTCTCACACATGAATTATGTTGAAAATCTGTTCAATTGAACTCCACAATTAGATAATACCAGTTTAGCTCAACCAGTGACCAAGCAATGCGAATGTTGTTCAGTGTGTGTGTAAAAAGAGCATTAGCGACTACAGAAAACACACTTCAGCAAAACATCATCAGCTCAAAGTAGAGCCAGACCGATATTATCGGCCGATATTAGGCATTTTCCAAACTATCGGTATCGGCAGTTATAATGGGCGATAAATTAATATTTCAACAATAAAATAAAAACTGCTGAAACACGCTTGAACCATGTCATGAGTGTTGGAGTTGTATAGTTTGTCCACCAGAGGGCGCTCTACACCGTCCCAACACTCGTTGAGTTGGTCACGATACATACATTGCTTGAATAGCAATTAAAAGATCATCCCCATCAGTTCTCTCAACTCAAATAAGCAGGACAACATTTGTGACTATCATGTCCAGTTTTGCTATAAGCCGAGAGTGAAGCGGAATTAGCTAGTAATAGTTACGTTACGTTGTAACAGTGTAGTCGACTGACTGTCCTTTTAACTTTTGACAATGTGACTGAAGTATTTCTTTAATAGCGCATGAGACGCATCATCTCTCATTGGCCTGTTATATTGAAAATATTGCTAAATTGCTAAATTATGGCTCATCATAGACTAGCTAACCACAAAGCTAGCTAATGCCACTATCATCAGTCTGTTCCGTTGTGACGATAAAAGAAAGAAGTTTCTGTATTAAAATGCATTATCATATTATTGTAGTTAAAACTCATAAATATCTACTAATAACTAATGTTATGGGAAATCTGTCAATGTTTTATTGCACGTTTCTGAAATAAAAATAAAATATCGGCCGATATATCGGAATATCGGATTTTAAAACCAAAAAATATTTGTATTGGTCGGGCTCTAGCTCAAAGTGGAGGAAATCGCTGTATGACGAATATGTGGGTGTAATATGTCTCACTTTATTTTGCTCTCCTCATTTACATAAATATTACATATAGTGTCCTGATCACACTAGAGAAACAACGTCAAATATTATATCTGGTGTGTGAATAATGTTTGGTTTGAAGTCGATACACACTTTACATAAACTCATCAAGTAAAATTGGTTACAAGTCAAATCTAATTATGTTTTGTTTGCAAAACCTTTTGATGCCGCTAGTGGTGCAGAAATCCCAATCTTCAACCACACATATTCTTCAGAGCAGTTTCGAGCACCATGACGCCCGACTGACCCTGACGATTCACACGAGTAAAAAGCGTCTTGGGGATTATTGTTCATATTTGTGAGGTGGATTCGTGTCTGAGATCAGTCAGTGTTTGCTTGTGTCGCGGGCCGTTGGCACTTTCTCAAACACAGACTTGCACGCAACACAGTTCTCATGTGTGTGTGTGTGTGTGTGTGTGCACTCACTGCTGACACACTGGCACAACAAACACCCGCTGGGATCCTGCTGGAAGCCGAACGGACACTCGTTCCCGGAGAGAGAGCAGTTTTCCAGCGGCGGGCAGAGCAGCGGACTCACCGTCTCGTACGACGGCTCTGGAAGAGAGAAACAAACTCGGATAGTTTCACTTTCTTCTCAACAATTAATTCAGAGAGACAGCAAACATCAGTGAAGCTCTACATCCTCTTCTGCTCACCAAGGCTGCGTTTGCTTGATCAAAAATATTATTACAATTAAAAATCACTGTTTTAATGTGTAATTTATTCCTGTGATCAAATCAATCATTACTCCAGTCTTCAGTGTCTTCAGAAATCACTCTAATATGATGATCTGATGATCAAGAAACATTTATGATTATTATCAGTGTTGAAGACAGTTGTGCTGCTGCTTCATATTTTTGTGGATTCTTTGATTAATAAAATTGTAAAAAAAATAATTTTTTTTTAGTGCTGGGCAATAATTAATCGCATCCAAAATAAAAGTTTGTGTTTTCGGAATATATGTGTGTGTACTGTGAATAATTATTGTATATATATATATATATATTAGGGCTGTGCAAAAATTAATTGCGATTAATCGCATCCAAAATAAAAGTCTGTGTTTACATAACATATTTGTGTGTGCTGTATATAATTATTTTGCATATATAAATACCTATGCATGCATGTATATATTTAAGAATTATTTGCGCTTAAATTCTGTGTATATATATATAAATACATAATCTATATTATATAAATATAAATATTTTATATATGAATAACACATTTTCTTAAATATAACATGCATGTGTGTGTATTTATATATACAAAATAATTATATACAGCACAAACAAATATATTACGTAAACACAGACTTTTATTTTGGATACGATTAATCGCAATTAATTTTTGCACAGCCCTAATATATATATATATATAAATACACACATATCCATGTATATATTTGAGAAATATTTGCATGTATATATACATAATTTACATTATATTAAAATTGGGAAACAATTAATCGCATCCAAAATAAAAGTTTGTGTTTATATAATATATGTGTGTGTAGTGTGTATTATTATTTTGTACATACAAATACACACACATGCATGTAAACATATAAGAAATATTTGCATGTATATACTTTATATATATTTATACAAAATTAATATTATACATAAATATAAAAATTTGATATATTAATAACACATTTTTCTTAAATATATACATGCATGTGTGTGTATTTATATATGCAAAATAATTATACACGCTACACAGACACATATATTATGTAAACACAGACTTTTATTTTGGATGCGATTAATCGCAATTAACTTTTGCACGGCCCTAATTTAAATATCAATATTTTATATCAACATATACATACATAAGTGTGTATTTAGGTGTATAAAATAATTATTTACAGTACACCCACATACATAATGTAAACACAAACTTTTATTTTGGACCCGATTAATCATTGCCCAGTGCTAAAATATAGGTATTATATACTGTATGTAATATATAAATCATTTTTTAGATGAATTTTAGTCTTAGTACAAGTAAACGTGTAAACAACTGATTCTGGGAAATGAGATTTTGGTCCCTCCACCCAGTGCTAAATGACCCAATACCTCCCATACTTTGCTTACGAAGACCTCTAACATCACATATTTTATTTCACATCGACTATTTTCTACTTTCCAGAGATTTATAGCGGTGATGCAAACGCTGAGATGTGTCTGGTGGTAAACACTGGTGCATGTTGCAAGAGCTGCGTGTGAGACTGTGGATGCATCTGTTGTTTGGCACATGCGATCCGATCTGGGGGTCGCTCGCTACAAACGCATCCTCTCAGGTTTACGCTTTAACTGCAAGCAGAAGCGTCCGGTTTACATCGCTGACACGTAAACACAGAGCAATCACACGATCTCTGACGGCCGTGACGAGTGTCGGGGGGGACTGCGCTTCTCTTTTGATCGTCTCTTAATCAAACACGGCCGTCAGACCTCACCGAGATGCTTGAGTTTTAGAGGAACACGCTGAGATCACATGTGCAGAAGCATCAGTCGCAGACACGTCCGCAGGTGACGAGGTGTGACTAATTATTCCTCCAGAAATCCTCCTCGTGTGTAATTAAGCACACAGGTGGCTTCCATTTGGCAGGTCGGAGCAGTAAAAGCCAAAGCTTCTGTAGTCCACAGCACACACACGTCAGCTTGAGCTTTAATGGGCTGTGTGTGTGTGTGTGTGTGTGTGTGTGTGTGTGTGTGTTTCAAGAGCTCCAGATACAATAAACCTTTGCCAATATCTGGAGCTACTGCTAAACAGAGACAGATTTGAGCCTGAAGCAGGAACTGAACCTGTGCTTCCATTACAGCGGCTCAGCTAACTTACTGTATATGTGTGTGTGTGTATACAGTAGTCAACATTTGAAGTGGATCAAAAAAGTTAATCAAACTTGGCATAAGACATTAATGTGTGATATTCAAAATTCATATATAACTTTGATGAAAGGTTTTGATAGCCGGACTAGATCGGGTCTATAGTTCATCGAGAATGCAATGACAGATATTGCTTGCTGGGTAACAGTATTATGATTTGATATGGATGGATGGATGGATGGATAGATAGATAATATATATATATATACAGATAGACAGATAGACTGATAGACAGATGGATAGATAGACAGATGGATAGATGGATGGATGGATGGATGGATGGATAGATAATATATATATATACAGATAGACAGATAGACTGATAGACAGATGGATAGATAGACTGATAGATAGATAGATAGATAGATAGATAGATAGATAGATAGATAGATAGATAGATAGATAGATAGATAGATAGATAGATAGATAGATAGATAGATAGATAGATAGCCAGACAGACAGACAGACAGACAGACAGACAGACAGACAGACAGACAGACAGACAGACAGACAGACAGACAGACAGACAGACAGACAGACAGACAGACAGACAGACAGACAGACAGACAGACAGACAGATAGATAGATAGATAGATAGATAGATAGATAGATAGATAGATAGATAGATAGATAGATAGATAGATAGATCGTACCCTCACAGAACGGACAGCACTCTCCGGGGATCTTGACCGGGTTCTGGCAGCTCTGTTTGCAGGCCATGGCGGTGCAGTGCGGTTCTCCATCCACACACTGGCAGAACGTGCAGTCGTCCTCCTTCCACTGTTCCTCGTGCGCTCGCAGTGTGTGACTGACCCAACAGCTGGCCTTCGAGCTCTCCACCGACAGCAGCTCCACATCTACACACACACACACACACACACTGCTGAACCCATTAAGTGGCTATGAATTCAGAAAATATTCTATTTCTTAGGGCTGGGTATTGACACAAATTTCACAATTCGATTGATTTCGATTCACAAGCTTGCAATTCGATTTGATTCGATTCAATATCGATTATTTTGGATATCAGTTCCAATAAATGGCCATTTTTCTCAAGGGAATCAAATCTCTGAACTAATGCTGTAAACTATGAGAGTCTAGTTGTAGCCTATAGGCTTCATTAGCCTAATATGAAGGTCATAATCAACTGTTTTGTAGCTATACAAACACTTAAATTACACTTTTATTTATTTTTATAATAAGAAGATTATTTCCAGATTGCCAGATTTATTCAAATATGCATTAAATATTGAAGAACATTAAGATTATAATGCATATGTAATATGGTGTATATATTTATCAAAATGCTCCTCTCTAGAGTTATTTTTTCTAGCTGACTAACGAGTTTATGTGGGTTTTCTGAGGTAAATATGACGATACATTGATTACAAGCTGTTTAACTGACGTCTTTCCACGGTTGAAACGCTGATTGAGTGAATCAATGTGTCATGATCCGGATTTGGATCAGTTGTCCTCTATCTTTAACACACTTTCAGATGCTCATTCATGTTTATTTGGCGCTGTGACTGGTATTATTAAGAGCGATCTCACGCCACAGCGACAAAACGCTATTTATGTTTTTGAATTTATAAAGAAAATGGACGGAATTTGAAAATTGAGACTTTGTTTCATATCAATAGTAACAAAGGACAAAGATTATTGCGATTTTTTTGGATGTGCACAGCCGCGATACGATGATCCGTTCATCCAAATGAAACAGGATGACTAATCGATCCTTGAGATTTAAGAATCGATATCGGTTCGTAAAAATGAGAATCGATTAATATCGAGAAATAAATATTTATTACCCAGCCCTACTATTTCTGGTTCAAAAGTATGAAAAATAATTTCCGCCACAAAATAAAATTATAAGAAAGTAATTGCGAATTAAAAAAAACAACAACACACAATTCTGACTTTCTTTCACTATTGCAATTCTGACTTTTCAAAACACAAAACACATTCATTCGAATGGGAAAATGTTAACCGAGAATCAGTTTAGTTACGATCGTTGAAACTTTTAGAGCAAGAGCACAAATCTGACCTGTTGACTAAAGTTGGTCTCTCAGAAACTATATGAGTTTGACCTTTAACCTTTAGGAGCGCAAGGTCACGGCTTTAACGCACAGACTATCTGTGACTGTGACTGAAATCTGAGACGTGTGGAGACGTGTGTGTGTGTTGATCTTCAGGGTGTCACTGTTGAATTTGTGTTTTCACTGGTCTGTGACCTGTCATCAAAAATTTGATTTTTTTTTCCTTATCGTAGTTTATCTTTAACTGCGATCAACTATAAGAGCCTGGTTTAAGATAAACCATCAGTTTACAACTTTTATGTGCATTCATGCATTAGGCAGACACTTTTATTCCCATTACATTCACAGCACTATTACATTTACATTTCATCAGTTCTTGGTTTCCCTGGGAGTCGAACCCAAGACCTCGGTGTCGCTCCCGCCATGCTTTACTGTTTGAGCTTCTGAAAATGGACTGAAACCAGTGCATGTGATAAAACTGGGTGGCTGATGAATATCTCAATGGTAGAACACGGCACAATCCCGAGGTCATGGGTTCGGCTCATGAAAAAGCACGCCTTTAATGAAATTTAGGATGCATCAAATGCATCAATGTAAATTCACACAAAACAATGAAATTAAATAGTGAAAATAAAATGCATTTTACACTCAAAATTCCCCCCAAAAAGAAAGAAAATGGTTTCAGAATCAGAATCTGCACTGATTTCAAGGTTGTGAGGAGGCACACGCTCTCAGCCGATGATGTTCATACCTATACAGACGGGACAACACTCTCCTTCGGGAATGTAGAAGTTCTGGCAGTCCGGCTCGGCACACTCGGCCCGGGAACAGAAGGACACTCCTCCTCGACACTGACACCTCCAGCACGAGTCCAAGCGGTACACCTCGCCCTCCGCAAACTCCTGCCCGTCACGAACACACCGCGGGGGAACTGCACAACACACACAACCCTTCTGTTCAGATATATGGAGCATTTACAGACACACAGACAGATGTGAGGTCAAAGAAACACAGCAGCCGAGGTCAAGAGAGCTCCTGTACGAGGGCCGGTACAGTGGCGAGAAGAGCCGGAAACCCTCCGATAGCTCAACGATAGCTCAACAATAGGTCAACGATAATTCACGATAGCTCAACAATAGCTCAATGGTAGCTCAACGAAACTCAACGATAGCTCAACAATAATTCACGATAGCTCAACGATAGCTGAACGATAGCTCAAAGATAGCTCAACAATAGCTCAACGGTAGCTCAACGAAACTCAACGATAGCTCAACAATAATTCACGATAGCTCAACGATAGCTCAACGATAGCTCAAAGATAGCTCAACAATAGCTCAACGGTAGCTCAACGAAACTCGACGAAACTTAACGATAGCTCAGCGATAGGTCAACGATAATTCACGATAGCTCAACGGAACTCGATGAAACTCAACGATAGCCCAACGATAGCTCAACGATAATTCACGATAGCTCAACGATAGCTCAACGATAGCTCAGCGATAGCTCAACGGTAGCTCAACGAAACTCGACGAAACTCAACGATACCCCAATGATAGCCCAACGATAATTCACGATAGCTCAACGATAGCTCAACGATAGCCCAACGATACCCCAACGATAGCCCAACGATAATTCACGATAGCTCAACGATAGCTCAACGATAGCCCAACGATACCCCAACGATAATTCACGATACCCCAACGATAATTCACGATAGCTCAACGATAGCTCAACGATACCCCAACGATAATTCACGATAGCTCAACGATACCCCAACGATAATTCACGATAGCTCAACGTTACCCCAACGATAGCCCAACGATACCCCAACGATACCCCAATGATACCCCAACGATAGCTCAACGATACCCCAACGATAGCTCAACGATAATTCACGATAGCTCAACGTTACCCCAACGATACCCCAACGATAGCCCAACGATACCCCAATGATACCCCAATGATAGCCCAACGATACCCCAACGATAGCTCAACGATAATTCACGATAGCTCAACGTTACCCCAACGATAGCCCAACGATACCCCAATGATACCCCAACGATAGCTCAACGTTACCCCAACGATAGCCCAACGATACCCCAATGATACCCCAACGATAGCTCAACGTTACCCCAACGATACCCCAATGATACCCCAATGATAGCTCAACGATACCCCAATGATACCCCAACGATAGCTCAACGATACCCCAACGATAGCTCAACGATAATTCACGATAGCTCAACGTTACCCCAACGATAGCCCAACGATACCCCAATGATACCCCAACGATAGCTCAACGTTACCCCAACGATACCCCAATGATACCCCAATGATAGCTCAACGATAATTCACGATAGCTCAACGATAGCTCAACGATAGCTCAATGATAGGTCAACGATAACCCAACAAAAACTGATGTATGGCTCATTAGACTCAAGATCTATCCATCTATATAAACTATGGCTCTCTCTCTCTCTCTCTCTCTCTCTCATATATATATATATATAAATGTAGTCAAATTCAAGCACTTTAAACACCTTGTACGAACCCAGTTTAAAGCAATTCAGTTATTAAGAAATTGGAGGATTTTTAGTTGGATGTCAGGTACCAATCTATGAAATTAAGTGATTTAAGGAAATACATATTTTTTCAGGTGCACAAGTATCTGTAATTAACGAACATTAACAAATGAGATATTTTTGTTGCCAATTTGCACACACCACTCTTTCTTTGTAACACAAACCCTCTTATTCTCACACACTGACTCAAGACACACACACACAGACACATTCCCATATCAGTGACCTATTGAACCTTCCCATCAGCCTCTCCTTGTGTTCTTCTGGCTGAAGCATAAGCAGTTTTTCCTCCGCCGCCGCGCTTCTCCTTAAGTCCATTAGTTCCAGCACGCAGAGCACATTTAGCGCCGGGCCAAGAGGCCAACGCCGGAATTTGGGTTGTTGGTAAAACGGAATATTTGACGCTAAACCAGAGCAAACACTGAGGCCCTGTCTCACTGACTCCGCCCCCTTTTCACACCTCATCACTTCCTGTCTGTCCGGCTCTCACAACAGGAACTCAGTTTCGTGTCACTAGCAGGATCGCATATGATTGTGTTGTACTGTATCGTATAATGACAATCCCTGAGACGTCCCGAGTCCCGACCCGCCGTGATGCAGCCGGTCTCCATGTTTTCCAGATCACACACCAGTCCTGTCTGACAGTGACATCACGGTGTGAAACGTCAAAGTGTTCTCTCTTTTGCCTTCCCCTGAAGCTAACGTTAAAGTTTTGTAAGCGAACACAAAGTTTCTCTGGGAAATGTAAGTTTTGAAAGCGAGAGCAACAGATTCGCAAGCCATCGTTAAAGTTTTGCAAGCCAACAAAGTTTCTTGAGGGAACGCAGAAGTGTGTGAATTTCTCTGGGAAATGCAAAAGTTTCGCAAATGAGCGCAAAAATTCAAGGGGAACAAACTTTTCGGAGTGAATGCAAAAGATGCAAGCTAACTTGAACGAACAAAATTTCTCTAGGAAACATAAAAGTTTTGTGAGAGGGCGAAAGTTTTTTTGTTTTTTTTAAATTAGGGCTGGGAAACAATTAATCGCGATTAATCGCATCCAAAATAAAAGTCTGTGTTTACATAATATATTTGTGTGTGCTGTATATAATTATTTTGTATATATAAATACACACACATGCATGTATATATTTAAGAATTACTTGTGCTTAAATTCTGTATATACTGTACATATATATATTAGGGCTGTCAAAACGATTAATCGCGATTAATCGCATCCAAAATAAAAGTTTGTGTTTAAATAATATATGTGTGTGCACTGTGTATAATTATTATATATATATAAATGCACACACATGCTTGTATATATTTAAGAAATATTTTCATGTATATACTGTATATAGATTTATATTATATATAAATATAAATATTTTATATATAAATAATATTTTTTTCTTAAATATACATGCATGTGTGTTTTTTATATATATACAAATTAATTATACACAGTGCCCCCACATATATTATGTAAACAGAAACTTTTATTTTGGATGCGATTAATCGCGATTAATCGTTTTGACAGCCCTAATATATATATAAATACATAATCTATATTATATATAAATATTTTATATATGAATAACACATTTTCTTAAATATATACATGCATGTGTGTGTATTTATATATACAAAATAATTCTATACAGCACACACAAATATATTATGTAAACACAGACTTTTATTTTGGATGCGATTAATCGCAATTAATTTTTGCACAGCCCTAAAAAAAAATAATTTTGAGAATAACAACGTTTTTAGAGTGAACACAAACATTAAAGTCAATGCACAACTCAATTGTTAAATGGGGTTGGCGCTCTTACTTTAGCTCTCCAAGTGCACTAGATTTATGCATTTAACTTTAAAAATGCACAAAATATTCATTCAGACTGTGATTGGTCCAACCACCTCCAAACTCCAGAGAGAAACACTGAAACATTACATTCATCCAATCTCAAATCCACACAATTCATTCATTCCTCAGCAGAGTCTCTCGTCGGTGTTCATGATGAACACACTCCTCATTGAGTGCATTGTGTGTTTTAATTCCCTCATTCCGTGCGGTTGGGAATAAGATTCTCTGATATGGAGAAGCTGGGATTCTCCAGGGTGTATTTTGGACTGGATTCAGGAAAAGTAAAGTGGGAGTTTTGGTTTCTGTGCCATGCCACTATAGCAGAGCTGCTGTTAAAGGCTTTACACACCGCTTACACACCGCTTACACACCACTTACACACACCTAATCATAAGAGACTCAGTTTCAGAGTGAAGCCATGAATCATTTTTTATTATTAATAAACAAATGTATCATTATTATCACTTATTTTATCATTTATTATGAATTATTTACTTGTATTTAAATGTTTTATTATTTTTGATTATTATTACATTAAATATTAAACAAACCAAGAAGTATATTGTAATATAATATATTTGTAATATAAATATATTGTATATATATATATATATATATATATATATATATATATATACATATATAAAATTACACACACATATAGCAGGGCTGGGAAAAGATTAATCGCGATTAATCGCATCCAAAATAAAAGTTTGTGTTTACATAATATATGTGTGTGTGGTGTGTATAATTATTTTGTATACATAAATACACACATATGCATGTATATATTTAAGAAAATGTGTTATTAATATATCAAATATTTATATTTATGTATAATATTAATTTTGTATAAATATATATAAAGCATATACATGCGAATATTTCTTAAATGTTTACATGCATGTGTGTGTATTTATATATACAAAATAATTATACACACCACACACACATATATTATGTAAACACAAACTTTTATTTTAGATGCGATTAATCGCGATTAATCTTTTCCCAGCCCTAATATATATATATATATATATGCGCATTGCCAGTTTGAGAGTGAAGTACTGCGTTATGTTTTATTATTAATAAACAAGTTTGTATTTATTTTATTTTTAATTTTTAATTACATAAAATATTTTTGATTATTATTACATAAAAATATTTTAAAAAAACAAGAAATGCAACATATAGTATATATATAATAGTGCAAAATACATTTTAAAAAAGTATATTTTTGTCTTAATTTCTTCATTTTCAAATGCTAAACCATCCACCTTAAATTGTGACGGGTTGCAAGAAAATATGAGCAAAAACATAACATAACAGTCGAGTCAATCTTCAGCTCCGAGTCCTCTGTCCAACGCGAGGAACAGAAAGCAGAATGAAATTGCATAACATGATTTGCACCGTGATCTCTTCCAGAAGACATGTGTTTATAGCTCTGGGGCCCCGGGCCCCGTCGGACCCTCATGAAACCTGAAGATGTGCTTTACGAAGAGCCACTTCAGCCAATCACACGCCTCCAATCTCTCCGCTTCAATCCTGGCTAATCTCATAACTGGAACAAGACGGCACTGGGCTTCTGGGTCATAAAGACGCTTAATTGACAGCAAATTAGGTTATTTAAAGCAGCAAACCAGAGAACAGAGTCAGTGTGTGTGTGTGTGTGTGTGTAGGAAACGTGATTGAGCCGCAGAAACTGCTGAATAAATACGTATCTGTAGCGCAGTGTTTGCTTTAGCTCCGCTCACACAAAGCTCACATTGATCAGCTTCCTCTCTGAATATTGTCAGAGGAAAATGACGCTCAGGTTAACGGCAGAAACGCTGAATTCATCTCAGTCCTGTAGCTCAATGAATCAGCACACACACACACACACACACACACACACACACACAGAGAGAGAGAGACACACACAAACACACACACACTCACAAATGACGCTCATGTTAACGGCAGAAACGCTGAATTCATCTCAGTCCTGTAGCTCAATGAAACACACACACACACACACACACACACACACAGAGAGAGAGAGACACACACACACACACACACAGAGAGAGAGAGACACACACACACACACACACTCACAAATGACGCTCAGGTTAACGGCAGAAACGCTGAATTCATCTCAGTCCTGTAGCTCAATGAATCAGCACACACACACACACACACACACACACACACACACACACACACACACACACACACACACACTCTCTCTCACACACACACACACACTCACACACATGCTTAGACACTCACACACACACACACAGACACACACACTCTCTCACACACACACACACTTAGACACACACACACT